>CAWUFW010028431.1:0-21875 GCA_963921515.1 Calotriton arnoldi | reverse complement strand
AGTCACTGGATGATGTCATCAGTGATGTCATCAGTGATGTCATCAGTGATGTCATTTGAGATGTCATCAGTGATGTCATCAGTGATGTCACTGACCATGTCATGAGTGATGTAATATGTGACGTCATCAGCAGTGCATTGCGGGGCGCGAGTTATAGTTAGCTGAACTAACTATAACAGGGGAATTTCCACGGGTTTTGTACGAGTGCAATGTCCAACTAACTATAACTGTCCCTAAAACCTATGGTTTTTTCAGTGAATTTCAAAGGTTTTTTAAATGCTAATTTCTAACTATAACGTAGTCTGAAACCTATGGTTTTTCAGTGAATATATATATATATATATTCACTGGAAAACCATAGGTTTCAGGGACATTATAGTTAGTTGGACATTTCACTTGTACAAAACCATAGAAATTCGGCCGTTATAGTTAGTTCAGCTAACTATAACTCGCGCCCCCACAATGCACTGCTGATGACGTCACATATTACATCATTCATGACATGGTCAGTGACATCACTGATGACATCACAGATGACATCTCAAATGGCATCACTGATGACATCACTGATGACATCTCAAATGACATCACTGATGACATCACTGATGACATCATCCAGTGACTGTGTGTTTCTATAAAGTTTAAATATGTTTTATAGACATGCCAAGGTGTATTGAAGAATGAGTGGGTGTATAAGTGTCTGGATGGATGATTTAGTAGGTGCGTGACTGACTGTATAAGTGAGTGATTAAATGTGTCTTACTGAATGCATGGGTTAGTGACTGATACAGACAGTCACACAGTTTAGTTTGTCAGTTGGTGTGTAAGCGGTTGCATGGGTTGGTGAGTAGCTAAATGAGGATCTATATGGGTTATTGATTGGTTGTCTGAGTATCTGTATGGGTGCCTGAGTGTCTGTGTGGGTGGGTGGGGGGGTGTGACTCTGTGCATAGATGTGTGTGTGGATGATTCACTGAGTGCATGGGTTCAAGAGTGCATCTGTGAAGGGCTGTATGGGTGGGTGAGTGTGTGTAAGGGTGTGTTGGTGAGTGAATGGATGCCTCAGTGGTACATGTGTGAGTAACTGCATATGTGAAATGTGAGTGTTGGAGTGTATAAATGACTATATGTGAGAGTGAGTGATTGTGAGAGTGGCTGTATGGATCTGTGTGTGCTTGTATTAGTTATTGTATAAGAGTGTAAGTATGTGTTAGTATATGTTTGAATAAGTGAGGTGGTGTGTGTATAACTGTATAGGTGAGTAAATGGAGTGTGATTGATTGTTTGCATGAGTGACTAGGTGTGTGAGTAACTCTATGGATGAGTGGCGGTGTGTGAGTGTCTGTATAGATATGTGAGTGCATATGATAATGCCGTATTGATGGTTGACTGCATGTATGAGTGACTGTATGGGTGAATGAGTGGATGTGTGTGTAGACCTAGGAACTAGTGAGTGAGTATGTACTAACTGGTATTGGTGTGTCTATGGTTTCAAAAATGGTAGTCTGTATTTTAGAGTCGGTGTATCAAAGGTTATATTAGGGTGTGAGGAGGTGCATCAGATTATCACATGGATGATGTCATCAGTGATGTCATGTGAGATGTCATCAGTGATGTCATCAGTGATGTCACTGACCATGTCATGAATGATGTAATATGTGACGTCATCAGCAGTGCATTGCGGGGGCGCGAGTTATAGTTAGCTGAACAAACTATAACGTCCCTGAAACCTGTGGTTTTTTCAGTGAATTTCTAAGGTTTTTTAAATGCTGATTTCTAAGTATAACGTCCCTGAAACCTATGGTTTTTCAGTGAATTTCAAAGGTTTTTTAAATGCTAATTTCTAACTATAACATTCCTGAAACCTAAGGTTTTTTCAGTGAATTTCAAAGGTTTTTTAAATGCTAATTTCTAACTATAACGTCCCTGAAACCTATGGTTTTTTCAGAGAATTTCAAAGGTTTTTAAATGCTAATTTCTAACTATGCCTAGGGCATGTGAAGAAAGAGGAAGAAAAGCACAGAAAGAAGCAAGACAAATGCAGAAAGAGGCAACAGAAGCCCAGAAAGACGAAGAAAAGTGCAGGAAGAAGCAAGAGATGTGCAGAAAGAACCAACAGAGGAGCAGAAAGTCCTCCTGTGCCCCCAACATTTTGCTGACGGGTACTGGTGGTAACTGACTCTGACTAACCAGGCCTAGAGCCAGTGCTATGCTAAAAGACACTTAGAATACAGTGAAAACACCTACATACACTAGGGAACACTATGCGTTGGGATACCCCTGTGATTAGCATGACCTCCTCTGTATTTGCCATGAGTTAATGCCTGGGCCATTGCATGAGTACATGCGTAGTGACTGGATGATAAGAGTGCTGCAAGGTGACTGCATGATGAATTTATAAGTGCTTGGGTTTTGGCAGAGCGATTAGATAAGTATATGGTGCTGGCAGAGTGATTGGAAGAGTGCACAGGGAGTGACAGAGGGATTGCTGGACTGCATGGGTAGTGCTCTGGAGATTGTAGCAGTGCATGTGTTAGTGCCTGGGCCATTGCATCAGTACATGGGTAGTGACTGGATGATTACAGTACTGTAAGAAGAGTACATGGTGAATTTATAACTGCTTGGGTTTTGGCGGACTGATTGGATAAGTACATTGTGCTGGCTGGGTGATTGGAGGAGTGCATTGGTAGTGACAGGCAGATTACTGGCCTGCATAGGTAGTACTCAGGGGATTGTAGCACTACATCTGTTAGTGCCTGGGTCTTTGCATAAACACGTTGTTAGTGACTGGATGATTAGAGTGCTGCAAATATACTACATGGTGAATTTATAAGTGCTTGGGTATTGGCACAGTGATTGGATAAGTATACGGTGCTGACAGGGTGATTAGAAGAGTGCTCACGGAGTGACAAGGGGAATGCTGGAGTGCATAGGTACAGCTCTGGGGATTGTAGCAGTGAATGTATTAGTGCCTAGGCCATTGCATGAAGAGTGCACAGGGAGTGACAGGGGGATTGCTGGACTGCATGGGTAGTGCTCTTGGGATTGTAGCACTGCATGAGTTAGTGCCTGGGCCATTGCACGAGTACATGGGTAGTAACTGGATGATTAGAGTGCTGCAAGGAGAGTGCATGGTAAATTTGTAAGTACACATGTACTCATGCAATGTCCCAGGCACTAATACATTCACTGCTACAATCGCCAGAGCAGTACCTATGTGCTCCAGCATTCCCCCTGATACTATGTGAGCACTCTTCCAATCACCTTGTCAGCTCTGTGTACTTATCCAATCACTGCTCCAATACCCTAGCACTTATAAATTCACCATGTACTCTCTTTGCAGTACTCTAATCATCCAGTCACTAACCATGTAACTATGGAATGACCCAGGCACTAACAGATGTAGTGCTACAATCCAATGAGGACAACCTATGCACTCCAGCAATCCCCCTGTCAGTCTTTGACCACTATAGGTGTTATAGTTGTTTGGATTAGTACATGGTAGTGGCTGGGTGACTGGAGGAGTGCACGGGGAGTGACAGGGTGATTGCTGGACTGCATCGGTACTACCAGGGGAATTGAAGGAGCGAATGAGAAGTGTGTAGGTGGTTAGAGGACTGCATTGGTAGTACACGGGGATTGTAGCAGTGCATGTGTTAGTGCCTGGATCATTGCATGACTACATGGGTAGTGACTGGATGATTAGAGTACTGCGAGGAGAGTGCACGGTGAATTTATAAGTGCTTGGGTTTTGGCGCAGTGATTGGATAAGGATATAGGACTGGCTGGGTGATTGGAGGACTGCATAGGTAGTACCAGGGAGATTACTGGACTGCATAGGTAGTCCTCAAGGGATTGCAACAGTGCATGTGTTAGTGACTGGGTCATTGCATGAGTACATGGGTAGTGACTGGATGATTAGAGTGCTGCAAGGACAGTGCATGGTGATTTTATAAATGCTTGGGTTTTGGCGGAGTGATTGAATAAGTACATAGTGCTGGCTGGGTCATTGGAGGAGTGCATGGGTAGTGACAGAGGGATTTCTGGAGTGCATGGGTACTACCTGGGTAATTGGAGGAGTGAATCAGTAGTGTGTATGTGGTTAGAGATCTGCATGGGAAGTGCTCAGGGCATTGTAGCAGTGCATGTGTTAGTGCCTGGGTCATTGCATCAGTACATGGGTAGTGACTGGATGATTACAGTACTGTAAGGAGAGTACATGGTGAATTTATAAGTGCTTGGGTTTTGGCGGACTGATTAGATAAGTACATTGTGCTGGCTGGGTGATTGGAGGAGTGCATAGGTAGTGACAGGCAGATTACTGGACTGCATAGGTAGTCCTCGGGGATTGTAGCACCACATCTGTTAGTGCCTGGGTCATTGCATAAACACATGGTTAGTGACTGGATGATTAGAGTGCTGCAAAGATACTACATGGTGAATTTATAAGTGCTTGGGTATTGGCACAGTGATTGGATAAGTATACAGTGCTGACAGGGTGATTAGAAGAGTGCTCACAGAGTGACAAGGGGAATGCTGGAGTGCATAGTTACTGCTCTGGGGATTGTAGCAGTGAATGTATTAGTGCCTAGGCCATTGCATGAAGAGTGCACAGGGAGTGACAGGGGGATTGCTGGACTGCATGAGTAGTGCTCTTGGGATTGTAGCACTGCATGAGTTAGTGCCTGGGCCATTGCATGAGTACATGGGTAGTAACTGGATGATTAGAGTGCTGCAAGGAGAGTGCATGGTGAATTTGTAAGTACACATGTACTCATGCAATGTCCCAGGCACTAATACATTCACTGCTACAATCGCCAGAGCAGTACCTATGCACTCCAGCATTCCCCTTGTCTCTCCGTGAGCACTCTTCCAATCACCTTGTCAGCAAAGTGTACTTATCCAATCACTGCTCCAATAGCCTAGCACTTACAAATTCACCATGTACTCTATTTGCAGTACTCTAATCATCCAGTCACTAACCATGTACTTATGGAATGAACCAGGCACTAACAGATGTAGTGCTACAATCCCCTGAGGACTACCTATGCACTCCAGCAATCCCCCTGTCAGTCTTTGACCACTATAGGTGTTATAGTTGTTTGGATTAGTACATGGTAGTGGCTGGGTGACTGGAGGAGTGCACGGGTGTAGTGTAGCTCCTATTTCCCTAATAGGCTCTGCGCATTGGAATAATATATCCTATAGGTTTGACATAGGACTAAGGGCGGTATGTTCCTATCGAGTATATTAAACTTAATTACTTGTGCCAGCTAGCTCAGAGGCCACTAGAAACTTCTTGACGGCAAGAAGGGAGTAGTTTCTGGCAGCCGCAAAACATGACCACTTTGTTTCTCTTTAGAATCAGAACGTGTCCCAGAGTCGTAGAAACAATAGACAACTATTTCACTCAGCTCAGTCGTGCCTGCTTTAGTTACTCTCAAAGTTACACAGAAATAACAGATGGGCGTTTCAATAAAAGATTTATTGAACAGTCTTGTTTCTGGTGTAAGTTAAATGTGCGGTTACGATCACAAGACAGTATGCGAGATAAATAATGTACAGAGTGAGCAGTAGAAATAAATAATACTGCGTTAGCATTATCTTTTCAGCATATATGCATTTACATAAAATTACACAGCCTAAAAATGCGAGTACTCATACGATGCGTTTCTAGCCTAGTTCTACCCCAGTGTTCCTAACCTATCCTAGGTGTAGGGAGAAGTAGAAGTAGGTGAAGTATTCCTTACTATAGTATACTAAGAGTATGTTAAGCCTAGTATGCCTAGTATGCCAAAAGTCCCTCTAGGTTCTTGTCAGCTCCATACCTAAAGAATGAGAGAGGTAGGAATCTCTTTCCAGACTCGAACTCCAACACCCCGCAAGGGAAGTCAGATCACTGGAAGCTGGACTCTCTGCGTGCAGGAATGACAGCGTCTTCTCAGTGAGTCCGGCCGGGAAACGGGCTCCTCTGAAGTCGAGGTCTCCTCTGATTTACAGGGGTTTGGGAAGGTATATTTATACCTGAAAATGTTAGCATTGACGTGAGTCGGACAGCGGAAGACGTCATGAATGAACCCCTAAGGAATAACGGTTCATGCATAATATATGAGTCATTGAAGAAATCAATAGTCCTGGGCTAGGGAAACTCCCGCTGCCTAAGGGTCTGTTTTTTCATGAACTCGTTGTAGACGCTAGGGTGGACGGATGTCGAAGACCATGCCTGTATTTGGAGTGCACGGTTTATGCCTAAATAAGGGCTGGGATTTTATGCCTATATAAGGGCAGGGCGAATTGCGCCTATATAAGGACATGATTCTGGAAAGCCCGTTTATGGACACCCTAGGAAGTATACAACACCCACTCCTCTTTCGTGTGTACGATAATACTAAAAATGCTAAACATTTAAAATGCTAAACATTAAAACGGAGTACTGCATATTAAAAATATTTCCTAAAAGCATTAAAAAACATATTAAAAATGCAAAAGGTACTGTACATCATTAAGCAATGCTTTTCATTTCCAGCATAAAGTTCGAAATAAATGCAAGCGGAATAAAATATAAAAAGCAATATCTACATATTTACATATGACGAAAAATGATCGATAAGTTGTTCAAAATCAAAGTCATTTCCTGTCATGAAAAATAAATGAACTGATTTAGACACACAAGATGACGAAGTGTCCTTGGAAGTACCGCCAAGTCTGTATTATAAGGCTAGTTCTACTTTAAGCAGATTGAAGTGCCATTTTCGTTCGAAAAATGGGACAAAAGTTCAAATTTGGGAGAATTCCAAGGTTTTGAAAAATGAAGGCCAAATTGTTACTGCTGCTCTGGAACACTGTATGCTGAATCAGAGTCAGTTTACGGGTCTGGTGTAAACATTAGATCATCTATTTCAATAGACAAAACATCATCCACTGTCGTTGGTGTAAGTTGGAACACCTCGTGGAGAAGATTAACCGCACAAAGATGTGAAGCATCGCTCTCAGCATAGGTCGCCGCAGCAATGTTCGCGTCCGTTGTTATCTGTGTGCCTGGAGTTCTTTCTCGTACCTCAGCAGCAGCCGGAAGCGTCTGTGAGATCTCAATGAATGCTGACATCAGGATTGGTAGCCGCTGGGGACAACACAGAGCATGGGCCGTTATCGGGACCAGCAAAGTATCGACGTCCTTTGGCGTAGCTGATGGATATGTTAGACAGGTGTCCAACACGCATTCTTCACCGCATAGCAGGCAGCGTAGAACAGGTAAGATGCAATCTTCCCAGATTGGTCTGAATGACAGGAACCAAGTTGTATTAAGGTCCCGTAGACGAGTGATGCCCAATAGCTGTACTATTCGCTCACGGCACTTTCTTTCAAGGAGAGCTTTCTCCATTTCGCTCGGAGTGATGTCCGCGAATAGGCTGGCCATAGCGCAATAGCAGGAAGAGAAATAGAATTCCGGCAACAAGTGCTAGAATTAATGGTATGCCACCAAACACCGAATGTGCAAAGTTCGGGATGATTCCAAGTATTGCCTGGAAAGGTGCTAACAGACCGGAGCAGATGCTCTTAAATACATGTACAATTCCTGTTGTATCAGACATGTTAAAGATACGTGTTATCATTTCTACGAAATGTATAGGGCAGTTTGTACGTATTAAAGTCTGTATCTCAGCCGAAGTCCTTGCTACTTGTAGATCATAGGTTTCTTTGGCCGAGGTCAAAGGCACTGTTTGCTGTAAAAGCATGGCTTTCATTCTGCTCAAAGTATCAAATCTTATAAAAGAGACGTTCAGCGAAGGCCATAGAGGCGACTCCCTGACTGTGTCTATTGGGAAACAATACTTGCATACAGCAAGTGATCCCTGGAGTTGAACGTTACTAGATATGGGATGCCTGGCAACATTCCGCAGCAGCTCTGATCATTCAAGCATGAGGTAACTCCCGTTAGAAAGTTGTCCAAACGTTGGATTAATCACAGCAGCTGGTGTACCCCGCTGGTGGCAAGACAAATTTGCCACAGAACCATTACAAGCCCAGTGTAAAGAAATGTCCTGACACATAAGTGAACCGGTCAGTGCATGTTTACAGTTAGTACTACTCAAAAACACTTCACGATCCCCACTCCAACATCTATGTGTATACGGTAAATCCCAAGATGTCTTAATGTATTCCTTACCCAACCTTTCATATTTGCCTACTTGCATTTGTCTGAGGCAATACTGAAACTGAAAAGTTGTCACAGGTAATGTTATTTTGCCATGAATAACCCATACTGTAGCCGGTTTTTCTGCCACTGTGAATGGTAATTTCTCCAGTTTTTCAATGCTCAGCACTGTATACCTTGCTCCTCTTTGTGCCAATTCGATCTGTTTATCAGTAAGATTGTATTCTGCAAACAGAGACGACGTGTTGATGAAACGCCAAGGCACATAGCCCGCTCGCAAAGATTGCAGCGTCCAGCTCAATGACACTATAGAACGTAATTGCAATTGACCTTGTTGTAACATAGCCAAATCTTGTTCTAGAATGTCGATAGCAGAGGATACAATGCCATCCAATGAATATATTCTGGAGGACAAAGTTGTTAACCCATTGTCGACCACAGAGAGTGTTTTCTCTAAATTAATACGATCAAGTTCACGTATTCGTTCTGCGGCCTCTATCTGTGACACTTTCCATGCTTCATTATAAGCAGCATAAATGCCGGCATATATGAAACGTTTTTGACGCGGTTTTCTTGGTCCAAGCAAGAATTCCCTAAGGTCTGCGTCATCTGCAAGTAAGGTTAAGTGTTGTTTCACATCCTGTAGTGTAGATCTATGCAGCCAATCGAGGCATAATTTTCCTACACTGTATGTTGTTACTACCCCCGGATGTTGTCTTTGGACATATCTTGGGTCTGGCCTATGAATAGTTAAACCCTGAGTTTTATTCAGGAATCTTTCCTGACAGTTGTTTGTGGCTGTGGGCCAGATCAACCATTTCTTCCAATCAGGATTAGATCTGTTGAGTTGTAGTATATTGTCAACTGTCACCACTGCCTTTGTATCATTATCACTGGCAGGTGCTGGCACAGAAGGTGTTTTCATCTCTTTGATCTTGGCTATTCCAAGACAAGATGTTTGTTGGACGGTTTCATTCAAAAACAGTATTTGTTCAGGGATGATGCAGGCTCTAAATAAAGCTTCTATACCCTGTACTTGCCAATCTTTACTACCCCAGACAGTTTTTGTCTCTATAGTGTCTTTCCATAAGTCGAAACCCTGTGTAGACAGTTGGGCAATAAATGCTGCAGAGTAAATCTGTTTGGTATTTGTTAACATAATTTCAGTCCTGTTTTGTTAACATTTTTGTAGTAAAACGTTTCTGGATCAGATGTATTATAACCTGAAAAATATGGAAATTTACTAGCAAATGCTTTTGAACTACCTTTTGGTGGTGTAGGACAATGTTCCCATTGGTTAAACATAAACACATTTCTTGGATATGCAGTTTTATGCAAATAATGATGACCATAGTGGTTATAACAATACAGTTGTTCATAGTCTGATGAACCCTCTAAATATTCATTTTTAGAAAATGCAGCAGATTTCTCTAGATCAAACATTATATCATTCACAGTCTCAAAGTCCCAATCATCTGAATAGGTACTGGACGTAATTAAATCACTTAGTGAAAGTTTAAACAAATGTGGAATGTTCAATTGTTCCGTCGGTCCGAAAATTTCATAATCTGTTTTGTCCCACACTATACCATCCTGTATAGGAATGGCTGTGATGTTCACTGATGACAAGTCTCTTGCTTCACGATGGGAAGATTTATGTGGTTTCAAAAGTACGTTCACGTCTTTTCCTTCACTGTTCACATGGATGTATCTGCCACTGATGAGCACGCTTACAGTTGTTACCAAAGCTAGCCAGAGCAGGAAAACAAATAGTCCAGATGTAATCCAGAGTTCAATCCATGGAGAAACCAGATAAGTCTTTTTCAGAAAGTGAATAAAGTTTTGTACTTGCTGCTTTAGTTGGAATGATGCTGGCGTCGTGTTCGCTTGGATCTTCTGAGAACGTATCAAAGTCAATGAAATAGCCAGAAGCAGTTCTGTCAATTGTTGGAATTGCATCAGGATTCGTTGAAATCACAGGAGACAGTTCATCACGTGTCACGTTGGTGTAGACAGGTGTATTTGGACGAACTGTTACTTGGTTGTCAAGAGGGATGAGTTCCATAGCTTGGTTGCTTAGTCCTCCATCTGTTACAGCTGAATTCTCGATTGTTATCAGTCTTTCAGTCTGAACCTCTTGGATAGTAGCGAGAGGAGTGCGTCTGCTACTAGGGTGGAGTCCACGAGGCCTACTGTTCAGTATTGGCCACATACTGTGGTTTGATGAGGTCGATAGACACAAATCTTTTCTCCTTTCTTCCAGCAAGGGGCGGCAGAAGTACTGTCCTTGTTCCTTGAACAGCTAGAACAGGTACTGGTTGTCTGTAAGAAGGTCCAAATTCCTTCTTGTCCGCAATTTTTTCTCTGACTAGATCCCCAACTTTTGGAATCCAGACAGGCCTTGCTGGGACAGCCGATGTTTCCCCAGTGGTGGTTGGCTGCAGGAATACGTTGCTTTGTTTCGTTCTTAATTGATTCAGTTCCTGTAAAACAGCCAAACGATCTTTGATATCAAATGGTTTATTTTCCACCACTGTGCCTACGTGTTCAAGGTCTGGTACCCACATTCTTGTCCCAAATAGGACCTCATATGGAGTGACCCCCTAGAGAACTTCTTGGCAGGTTATTTAGTGCGTTCTGTACGCTATTGAGGTGTTTGACCCACCCATCACCCGAACCTAATACCCTAGCTGTTATAGACTGCTTTATGTCCTGGTTTTTCCTTTCCACAACAGAATTTCCCTCAGGATGGAATGGAGAGGAGTACCGCAATGCAACGCCCAGACTGGCCATGGCTTCTTTGTAAGCCCTAGAGCTAAACGCAGGACCCTGGTCAGAATGTAGCGTGCCTATTGCGTATGTGCCGATAAAGACTCGCAAATCTTTTATAACAGTTCGAGCGTCAGCCGAGCGCTGAGGCCATAACCATAGGAACCTAGAGCATGAATCCACTGCAACCATGATATATTTATAATTACCGTCCCTTTGCAAGGGACCGCAGTGAGTCCAGGTAAACACAAGCTAATGGTTGTGTCTGAAATTAACAAGGGCTGCTCTGCGCAGGACGTTGTCACTGTTGAGACTTTCATCTGTTGGCAAATATCACATTCCAAAACAGTAGTTCTTGAGATTGTTTCAGAATGCCAGGCCACCAGTATATCTTTGCTTGAGTAAAGATACTGTTGCAGAAACACCTGCATGGGCAGAAGCTATCCTTTCGTGTGCTGCTAGGATTAGTTCCTTGTTTGGAATTACCCTATCTCCCACTCCAGGGATTCGAGCAAAAGGAACGTTGTTCGCATCAATTACATAAGAGTACTTGAGTGGAAACTTTTTCGGTAACGCTGCACTGCTGCCTTTGCTTGAAGCATTGACAGCCAACATTATCTCACCGTCTATTTTTGTTTTTGAACGAGTGATCGCAGCTACGGAAGCCGTCTGAACAGCCCCCTTCGCGGCTTCGTCAGCCAATGAATTCCCTGCAACGTGAATGCCATCACGTTGATGACTCAGTGTGTGAATCACGTGAGCCTTTGGTAGTTCGTTTTTCAACTGATCTACTTGTTCCCAAAGCAATTTATGCTTTATTGTGCCTCCCTTTGCATCTTTGAAACCATTTTCAAGCCAGGTTCGTATATAGTCATTATACGACTGAACACAGTAAAAGGAATCGCACACTATCAGTGTGGGGAATTCTAGATCCGTACTCTCAAGTGCCAGTTTGAATGCTTGTAGTTCAGCTCGCTGAGCTGTGCAATCTCCTAGAGATTGAGTTTTTGTGACCATAGGTCTGAAGATGCCATTTCGCATGCGACCTTTAACGATAGCACACGCTGCACTGTAAGCTTGCTTACTCCCTGTTGCGGGTTGTGCGGATCCATCAGTGTAAATTATGAATTCATACTGATCGAGAGGCAGAATCTCAGTGGGCAGAGGACATTCTTGTTCATATTGGAGAAATGCTTGTGTTTTTAAATCTGGATCAAAAACGTATTCAACATCAGTTGCAGCAAGAGAATTAACCCATTGTATCCATCTCGGATGTAGAACTTTAGCATTTGGAATGCTTGCTTTTGTGACCGCTTCTAAAGCTGGAACCGGGGTAACGACAATAATGCGTTTCCCTTGGGCTAAGGCTCGTTCTTTTGCTACAGCTGTTTGAACTGCTGTTAGAATTTTTTCAGTTGAACTGAAGCGCATTTCCGCTTGTGTGTACAAATGTGATTTGTATGCGATTGGTATTTTCTCACCCTCATTGAAGGTTAAGTAAGTGAATCCACATTGACCCGAAATTTTTCGGATCACCAAATTTCTTTGACTTACGCGTGTTTGTAAGTGATTTGTTGCTAACATGTTAGCTTGGAGTGAACGCAAAATTTCTGTGTGTTCCTGTGTCCAGTTTTTGATTGAAAAATCAGGTTTGATTAATGCGTAGAGAGGTTTAACCCTTTCTGCATAGTTTAGTATGTATGTTCTTCCAAAATTTAGGAAACCCAGGATGGATTGTAAGTTTTTTAGCGTCTTTGGAGGTTGGAGCAGCGCACATTTCTCTAGAAAGTTAGCTGCCAAGCTCTTGCCTTCACTTGAAAGCTCATATCCCAAAAATAGGACATTGAGATGGGCAATTCGTGACTTTTCAAAGTTGAACTTGTAGCCCTCAGAGGCGAAACCCAATATAATGGTGCTCACCCTGTTCAAGTGTTTTCCAGGTCATCGTCTGTCAGATAGATGTCATCGACATAGGACAATGCCTCATTGTCATAAATTTGTAGTAACTCCGTTACCCTCGCTGAGAATAAACCTGGGCTGTTCTTGAACCCTTGTGGGAGTCGACAAAAGTGACGCTGCGTCCCCATTATGGAGAATGCTGTTAAGTACCTGCTTTCAGGTGCTATATTTTGACAAAAGAAACCATTTGAGATGTCTAATGTTGTTTTGTATTTTTTACGCACAATGTTATTCATTAATGCTGTGCTATGTGCATTTTGCACTGCAAAAGTTTTAGAACAAGTGTTTAAGTGTCTGTAGTCCAATACTAGACAATATGTATTGTCTGGTTTGGAGACAGGAAACAAAGGATTGTTCATGGAGGAGGTGCATGTTTCAATCACCCCTTGGTATTCAAGTTGATCTAAGATCTCCCTGACCTGTTTTTTAGCTTCTTGCTTTATAGGATACTGCCTTTGTGCAGTTGGTTCATGTTTCAGATTTATTTTATGGTGAGGAGAGTCCTCATCCCATCCTACATGACTTTTATATAATGCTGGGGCCTGGGCCACTGCCCATTTCCTGGCCTATGTATATCTTAGATGCATTGGTATATGGTTGGAGAAGGCAGGCATAATAATGTCCTCGCCATGTGGGCACTCCCTGACAAATTGTGGTGGCCAGTCTTTTTCTGCTAGAAGTATGTCATAACCCTTTGATAGTCTTTCCCAAAAGATTGCTTTAACCTGTCTAGGTTTGTCTCCCTCCATCCGGAGTGTTATATCATATAACTTTTGTGGAGTACTAACCCTGGTATCTACAGTCTCTACTGTGATGTACTCATTCAAGTCCACTATCTCCAGAAGTTCCATCAGGTTTTGGCGAGCTATTGTGACTTCTGCTGCACTGTCCAGCATTGTCTGAGCCCATTCTCCGTTCTTGAGTTGTGTTCTCAGTATTCTCGGCATGTCTTATCTTCAGACCTGCTACCTTCTTTTTGGAGAATTGAGGTTTTGCTTTATTTTTTGGAGCGTGTTTGTCGTCTATCGATTTCACGCGTTCTTCTCTATGTTCTGTTCGTCCTCTTCTTTCCGAAGTCTGTGATGAGACCTGAAAGGGACGAGAGGAACGTGTATCATTATCTTGATACCTATCAGGTTTTCTCAAATTATCCCTATTCCTGAGGTTATACCTCCTTTCAGAGGGCTCCTTTTGAGGAGATCTACCTCGGGATTGAGAACGTTTCTCATTTAAATTTTGTTTATTACCAAGACCATACCAAGACATTTATAAAGCGCTCGGCTACCACCAACGGCGGTGTCCCGGCGCTACACAGAGACAAAGGAAGATGAAAAAAGAGAAGAAGGCAGGCTAAGGGAGATCAAAAAGCCAGGTTTTCAGAGCACTCCTAAAAGTAGTTTCAGATTCTGCTTTGCGCAAGTAGAGCGGCATCGCATTCCAAAGAGCGGCCGTTCTAACTGCAAAGGCGCGCCCTCCCATCCTGGCTTTGCGGTAGGAAGGAGAGCAAAGAAGAAACTGAGAGTTCGAGCGCAGGGTCCTATTTTGGTGGTATTTCCGAAGTCTGAGCCTCAGATAATCCGGTCCACTTTCTCTTGTAGCTCTAAAAGCAAGTAATAAGGCCATAAATTCGATTCTTCTCTTTACTGGAAGCCAGTGAAGACTGCGCAAGTGGGGGGAAATGTGATGCCGGAGGGGCACGTTTCTAAGAAACCTAGCAGCAGCATTTTGAACTGTCTGGAGCTTTTGAATAAGATAGGCAGGGAGGCCAAGATACAAGCTATTGGCATAGTCCAGCTGGGACGTAACCAAAGCATGGACTATGGTGGCCCGACAGTTCATCGGTAGTAAATAAAGAAATCTACGCAAGCTTTTGAGCTTCCAAAAGCATGCTCTAGAAACTCGGCCAATCTGGGCTTTCACCGACAATTCCGAGTCAAATCTAAATCCCAGATTTCTGACAGATAAAACTGGGGTGGGAGGGGGATTCAACTGCAGTGGCCACCATAAATCAGCCGGTGGAGGTGATGGTTGGTTGAAGAACATCACCTCAGTTTTGTCAGTATTCAATTTAAGACAGTTATCTGTCATCCATGAAACAATCTTAATTAGGCATTGCCTAAAGCTGTCAAATGCAGCCATCTTGGAATCTTTAAATGAGAACACCAGCTGCGTATCATCAGCGTATGAAATTATACGCACGCCACACTGCTCAACTAATGCAGCCAGAGGGGCCAAATAGATATTAAATAGATTCCCACTTCTTTTTAGAAGTTGTAGGAGTTTGTTTAATTGAGTCCTTCTCAGGACTTTCAGATAGTTTCGGTTTAACTGGTCTCCCACCCAAACTATCTCTGCCTAATTCTGCATAAGATTGTTCTATAATTCTGGGTAGCTCTGTTTGATGTTCTGTAACATCAAATTCCCTTAATTTTGTCGGATCGCCACTGCTGCTGCCTCCCTTTAATATTAGATAATATTATTGTAGAGACCTGGTCGAAATTTTTCAGTAATTTCATACCTAAATTGAGAGCAGGCTCTGCCCCGTATTCGTTTTGAATTTGTTTTAGGACATCAGGTATTACCGCAATTGACGGAATGCCATGTGTTTTAGTGTAGATGGCAGCAAAGACTGAGCCCCAAGTGGTGCAGTCTTCCAGTTGTGGTGTGATCCCCATTGGTAAACTAATGGTTAAGATTCTGTGTTTCTCATGCGGGCTAGTATTTGGAAATACTGCTTCGATTTGAGTAATTTTTTGAGCTATCCAAAATGGAATTTCCTCACGTTTTGTGGGCATTTTACCCATGACTGCGTATAGAGTCTGTGGTGTAATTTTTAGAGTGTTCCCCTGGTGAGGAGTTTGATTTGGAATTGTTAATGGTGGTTGGACTGTGAAAGTCCGCATGACATATTGAACCAATTGTCTGTATATTTTTATTAACTCTGTGAGTTGAGTAAGTAGTTCCTCATCTGTCATTATGTCAAGTTCAGGATGAGGTGTGTAGCCGGCTAGAATCGGCCATGTTGCTCCTGGTCTACCTAGTGGACCGAGCCTGGTAATATTTCTGTGATGTTTTAGGGCGCCTTTAAACCAGAGCTGGTGCTCTTGGTATGTTAATGGAATCTCAATATCCTCGAAAGGAATGTATTCCTCTGGTGGTTCATCTTCTTTGTAGAAGTGAAACATGTGAGTCACTGAATTGGATTCAGGAAGTATTACCCATGAATAGAATACCTCTGTCTGAAAAGATTTGTGTGCCCCTATCACGAAAACTGCTCTACCTCCTCTCGGTGGTAGGCCATGTTTTATAAGTTTTAGAGTAATGGCTCTTCTTAAATTTGGAGCGATGTTGATGACACCCTCCTCGGTTTCATTTAAACCGGTATTGTTAAAAAATGCTGGTTGGGCTGGATCAGCCTCAGCTCCACCGTTTCCGGCGTCTTCATTCATTTTGTTTTATGAAAAATGTAGAACAAGTTTCAAGGAAACAAAGATAAGGTGCACAATATTTTGGGACACTGTATCCTTCAACGTTGAGCAAACCAAACAGCTAATATATAGGGTACTGCCCTATGTAGCCGTGGCGGATACTTAACCCTGCCCACTCCAGACGTCTTTTGGAGTATATGGGTAGGGGTCTCTGAGAGAAAAAGAATAAGCACGGCTGAGTTACTCAGTATCTAACGTTGAATTACTGCCTTACCAAACCGTTGGGCGCCATGTAGTGTAGCTCCGATTTCCCTAATAGGCTCTGCGCATTGGAATAATATATCCTATAGGTTTGACATAGGACTAAGGTCGGTATGTCCCTATCGAGTATATTAAACTTAATTACTTGTGCCAGCTAGCTCAGAGGCCACTAGAAACTTCTTGACGGCAAGAAGGGAGTAGCTTCTGGCAGCCGCAAAACATGACCACTTTGTTTCTCTTTAGAATCAGAACGTGTCCCAGAGTCGTAGAAACAATAGATAACTATTTCACTCAGCTCAGTCGTGCATGCTTTAGTTACTCTCAAAGTTACACAGAAATAACAGACGGGCGTTTCAATAAAAGATTTATTGAACAGTCTTGTTTCTGGTGTAAGTTAAATGTGCTGTTACGATCACAAGACAGTATGCGAGATAAATAATGTACAGAGTGAGCAGTAGAAATAAATAATACTGGGTTAGCATTATCATTTCAGCATATATGCATTTACATAAAATGACACAGCCTAAAAATGCGAGTACTCATACGATGCGTTTCTAGCCTAGTTCTACCCCAGTGTTCCTAACCTATCCTAGGTGTAGGGAGAAGTAGAAGTAGGTGAAGTATTCCTTACTATAGTATACTAAGAGTATGTTAAGCCTAGTATGCCTAGTATGCCAAGAGTCCCTCTAGGTTCTTGTCAGCTCCATACCTGAAGAATGAGAGAGGTAGGAATCTCTTTCCAGACTCGAACTCCAACACCCCGCAAGGGAAGTCAGATCACTGGAAGCTGGACTCTCTGCGTGCAGGAATGACAGCGTCTTCTCAGTGCGTCCGGCCGGGAAACATGCTCCTCTGAAGTCGAGGTCTCCTCTGATTTACAGGGGTTTGGGAAGGTATATTTATACCTGAAAATGTTAGCATTGACGTGAGTCGGACAGCGGAAGACGTCATGAATGAACCCCTAAGGAATAACGGTTCATGCATAATATATGAGTCCTTGAAGAAATCAATAGTCCTGGGCTAGGGAAACTCCCGCTGCCTAAGGGTCTGTTTTTTTCATGAACTCGTTGTGACGCTAGGGTGGACGGATGTCGAAGACCATGCCTGTATTTGGAGTGCACGGTTTATGCCTAAATAAGGGCTGGGATTTTATGCCTATATAAGGGCAGGGCGAATTGTGCCTATATAAGGACATGATTCTGGAAAGCCCGTTTATGGACACCCTAGGAAGTATACAACACGGGGAGTGACAGTGTGATTGCGGGACTGCATGGGTACTACCTGGGGAATTAAAGGAGCAAATAAGAAGTGGTTAAGTGGTTAGAGGACTGTTTGGGTAGTGTATAGGGGATTGTAGCAGTGATCAGTTAGTGCCTGGATCATTGCATGAGTACATAGCTACTGACTGAAACATTAAAACACTGCAAGGCGAGTGCCTGAGTGAATTTATAAGTGCTTGGGTATTGGCAGAGTGTTTGCATTAGTACATAGTAGTGACTGAGTGACTGGCGGAGTGCACGGGGAGTGACAGGGTGATTGCTGGACTGCATGGGTACTACCAGGGGAATTGAAGGAGCGAATGAGAAGTGTGTAGGTGGTTAGAGGACTGCATGGGCAGTACACAGGGAATGTAGCAGTGCATGTGTTAGTGCCTGGATCATTGCATGACTACATGGGTAGTGACTGGATGATTAGAGTACTGCGAGGAGAGTGCATGGTGAATTTATAAGTGCTTGGGTTTTGGCGCAGTGATTGGATAAGGCATAGGACTGGCTGGGTGATTGGAGGACTGCATAGGTAGTACCAGGGAGATTACTGGACTGCATAGGTAGTCCTCAAGGGATTGCAGCAGTGCATGTGTTAGTGACTGGGTCATTGCATGAGTACATGGGTAGTGACTGGATGATTAGAGTGCTGCAAGGACAGTGCATGGTGATTTTACAATTGCTTGGGTTTTGGCGGAGTGATTGGACAAGTACATAGTGCTGGCTGGGTGATTGGAGGAGTGCATGGGTAGTGACAGAGGGATTTCTGAAGTGCATGGGTACTACCTGGGTAATTGGAGGAGTGAATCAGTAGTGTGTATGTGGTTAGAGATCTGCATGGGAAGTGCTCAGGGGATTATAGCAGTGCATGTGTTAGTGCCTGGGCCATTGCATCAAAACTTGTGTAGTGACTGGATGATTACAGTACTGTAAGGAGAGTACATGGTGAATTTATAAGTGCTTGGGTATTGGCAGAGTGTTTGGATTAGTACATAGTAGTGGCTGAGTGACTGGAGGAGTGCACGGGGAGTGACAGGGTGATTGCTGGAATGCATGGGTACTACCAGGGGAATTGAAGGAGCGAATGAGAAGTGTGTAGGTGGTTAGAGGACTGCATGGGTAGTACACAGGGATTGTAGCAGTGCATGTGTTAGTGCCTGGATCATTGAATGACTACATGGGTAGTGACTGGATGATTAGAGTGCTGCAAGGAGAGTGCATGGTGAATTTATAAGTGCTTGGATTTTGGCGGAGTGATTGGATAAGTACACACATGTCACATCAGGCCCGCCCCCTCCCTTCACCACTGTGCAAACGTGCCCCCTGGCGGGTTTTAAGTTGGGGATTAATTCCCTTGAAACCTGAGGGTCCCTGGGGGCCAACTAGCCAACCAGGTACCTCCAGTAAGCGCCACAGAGCTGCGTTGCAGAGAGGTGGTCCAAGGCCACGCCCCTTTATACCTCTCTGCAACGCAGCTCTGTGGCGCTTACTGGAGGTACCTGGTGGGCTAGTTGGACCCAAGGGACCCTCAGGATTCAAGGGGAATTAATCCCCCAACTTAAAACCCGCCAGGTGGTGCGTTTGCACAGTGGTGAAGGGAGGGGGCGGGCCTGATGTGACAAGTGTGCAAACGCGCCCTGTGGCGCTTTTTAAGTTGGGGATTAAGTCCCCTTGAATACTGAGGGTCCCTGGGGCCCAACTAGTCCACCAGGTACCTCCAGTAAGCACCACAGAGCTGCGTTGCAGAGAGGTGGTCCGAGGCCATGCCCCTTTTTACACCTTTCTGCAACGCAACTCTGTTGCGCTTACTGAAGGTACCTGGTGGGCTAGTTGGCCCCCAGGGATCCTCAGGATACAAGGTGACTTAATCTCCCAACTTAAAACGCGCCACGGAGCGCGTTTGCACACTTGTCACATCAGGCCCCGCTCCCTGCCTTCACCACTGTGCAAACGCGCCACGTGGCTCATTTTAAGTTGGGGGATTAAGTCCCCTTAAATCCTGAGGGTACCTGGGGTCCAACTAGCCCACCAGGTATCTCCAGTAAGCTCCACAGAGCTGCGTTGCAGAGAGGTGTAAAAAGGGGCGAGACCTCGGACCACCTCTCTGCAATGCAGCCCTGTGGTGCTTACTGGAGGTACCTGGTGGGCTAGTTGGCTCCCAGGGACCCTCAGGATTGGAGAGGAATTAATCCCCCAACTTAAAATGCGCCACAGGGCACGTTTGCACAGTGGTGCAGGGAGGGGGCTGGGCCTGATGTGACAAGTGTGCAAACGCGCCCTGTGGCACGTTTTAAGTTAGGGGATTAAGTCCCCTTGAATCCTGAGGGTCCCTGGGAGCCAACTAGCCCACCAGGAACTTCCAGTAAGCGCCACAGGACTGCAATGCAGAGAGGTGGTCCGAGGCCACGCCCCTGTTTACACCTCTCTGCAACGCAACTCTGTGGCGCTTACTGGAGATACCTGGTGGGCTAGTTGGCCCCCAGGGACCCTCAGTATTCAAGGGGACTTAATCCCCCAACTTAATAAGCGCCACGGGCGCGTTTGCACAGTGGTGAAGGCAGGGGGCGGGCCTGATTTGACAAGTGTGCAAACGCGCCCGTGGCGCTTTTTAAGTTGGGGGATTAAGTCCCCTTAAATCCTGAGGGTCCCTAGGGTCCAACTAGCCCACCAGGTAACTCCAATTAAGAAAAGCCCCGGGGTGGCGGTCCCCGGGGCTTGGGGGGGCCTTGGAGGCCCCCCAACACATTAAAAAACAAGCCTCCGTGGTGGCGGTCCCCGGGGCTGCGGGGGGGCCGTGTGCCCCTCCGCGAATATTTTAGAAAAGCCCCAAGGGGTGGTGGTCCCCGGGGCTTGGGGGGGCGTTGGAGGCCCCCCACACATTAAAAAGGAAGTCCCGGGAGGTGGCGGACCCCGGGACTGCGGGAGGCCCGAGTGCCCTCCCTCATAGTATAATTTGCATAGCCCCGGTCCCCGGGGCTGCGGGGTCCCCCGCGGTCCCCCGCTACATAAATAAATGCCCCCGGGACTTGGCCCACCCTGGGGCTTTGAAAACAAAGGGCGGGAGACCACGCTTCGTTTTTTAAAATTTTTGGACGGATTCGCGCACCGGCGCGACCCCGCCCAAATTTTTTTAAAAAAATGCTTTTTTTGGGCCTGGGGTCCCTGTGGGACCCCCTGAGCAGGCCTGGGGATTCAGGGTGTTTTTACCCTGCCCCCTTTTCTTGTTTTTTTATCTCTTTCCTCACCTTTTCTTTCTCCCTGGCTCCGAGCACAAGATGGCTGCCAACACTTCCTGGTTTGAAGTGTTGGCAGCCAATTAGAGCCAAGCTCAGGCTGGGGGGGTTAGGCTCCGCCCACATATATAAAGATTTTTTCCTTTAATATCTCAAAAACTACTGAACAGATTTACACCATTTAAAAAAAGGGCTCTTTCTGAACCAAGGACTACCTTTTGCCAAATTTGGTGTAATTCCGTTCAGCAGTTCGAGCTGTAGCCTTGGCTAAAGTTTCCTATGGCAAATTGATTTTCCGACCTCTATTTTTTTAATTTCTCAGGAACTACTGAACGGATTTACACCATTTAACAAAAAGGACGCTTTCTGAACCAAGGGCTACCTTTTTGCCAAATTTGGTGTAATTCCGTTCAGCAGTTCGGGCTGTAGCCGTGTCTAAAGTTTCCTATGGAAATTAACATGGAGAAAACACGTTTTGTGACCCCCCTTTTTTCTTGGCCCCCGCTTGGCGAATCACCCCAAAACTTTCAAGACAGGAGCTGACCGGAGCGGCCCACTAGTTTTGAAAATTTCATGAAGATTCGTCAAACGACTCTAAAGTTATTGGGAAAACAAAAAATGCTTTTCCTATGGAAAATAGGTCCTAACTATAACTACCTACTGGTGACCGCCAGTAGGTAATATATATATATATATACTCACGTATATATATTTTACAGGCCTGAAGAGATTTTGGAAATGAAACACATTGGCTGTACTTTTCTTTTTTTGGAAATGGGGTTATTGCAAGACAAATACAGACAAC
>CAWUFW010028430.1:0-21875 GCA_963921515.1 Calotriton arnoldi | reverse complement strand
GGAAGGAAGCATGGGCATGCTGGGAAGGGGGTGGAGGCAATAGCATGATGGGAGTCGTAGTCACAGACATTGCTCAGCCTCACAACTGGCCCATCAACACCACCCTGAACCATGCTCACATCACAGGGAGTGGAGAAGGACTCACAAGATGGCTGACACTGGCTACTGCTGCGGGGAGCACAAGGCCCTGCTGCCAACTGTGCACCAACAAACAGCAGGACACCTCTGACTGACATCCTGAGAGACAACTTACACTCCCTGCAATGCAAGCACGTTCCATGGTGGGATATCCGGCTGGCTGGGTGGGAAGGGGGACTTGCAGCACTGACCATAGTCACCAGCACCTCCCCTCACACCCCCCCAACACAAACTCCACAGTACCCACCTGGTAGAATGCAATGCCCTCCATCCTAACACAAGATCCCACAAAGCACCACCACCCTGGGTTATGTTGTGTGAAGCACAGGGACACTCTTGGGACTCTTAGCCAAACAACTGCCAGGACAACACTCCCAGCCATCCTGTCAGCACAGCCAGCCCACCCCACAGGGAAGCAGAGTCAAAAGGAAGGAAGCATGGGCATGCTGGGAAGGGGGGTGGAGGCAATAGCATGATGGGAGTCGTAGTCACAGACATTGCTCAGCCTCACAACTGGCCCATCAACACCACCCTGAACCATGCTCACATCACAGGGAGTGGAGAAGGACTCACAAGATGGCTGACACTGGCTACTGCTGCGGGGAGCACAAGGCCCTGCTGCCAACTGTGCACCAACAAACAGCAGGACACCTCTGACTGACATCCTGAGAGACAACTTACACTCCCTGCAATGCAAGCACGTTCCATGGTGGGATAACTGACTGGGTGGGTGGGTGGGTGGGAAGGAGGTCTGGCTGTCAACCAAACACAATCAATGCAGACCATGTTCACACCCCAGAGAATACATAGAAATGCCCAAATAATGCAGGACAATGTGCCACACCAATATCAACCCCTGACTGTGACGACTTAGGACAATACAATGTACAGGCCCGCACCCCGAGGCACAGTCACAACTGTCAGGTGTGTCAACCACTGATGCCTGCAGAAACATGACATACATTGTTTGTGTCTCCCAAAAACAGGTGATGATAGGGACACAGCAGCAGACGCTGAGGAGTCCCAGTCCCAGGCTCAAGAGGATGCCGAGCTCACTGGCGTCGTACAGCCTCTGTCCTCCTCGGACGATGAAGAACAACCTGGCACATCCGGTGCAAGTCAACATGCTGCACCAGCAGGACCACCAGCTGCAGCACCAGCAGGTCCACCAGCTGCACCCCCTGCACCCACCCCTCCAACGACTGTCACCACGAATACCATCCCTGCCGACATGGACAGAATAAGGAACAACACCAGCGCAGTGACCCTGGACCAACCTGGGGCCATGGACACCACCACCACCACCAACCCCCAAGGTGGACCAGGGTTATCTGTGCGTGCAACTGCACACACTGCACATGTCAGCAGGGGTGGTGGGAGGGGTGGGAGACAGAGGTCGCTGCTTGCAGACGTTGCTGGTGTGCATGAAGACCCACAACTGGTACGCATAGCTGATGCGTACCAGTCCAGCACCGGAGAGCTCAGCCAGGTAGTGGGGCTCCTCAGAGACATCAAACAGCAGCAGGCTGCCCATCATGCTCGCTTGGACTCCCACATGTCCCATGTGGAGTCACACATGTCACGTGTGGACTCCCACATGTCACGTGTGGACTCCCACATGACCCGCGTGGAGTCCAAGTGGGATGTACTACATGAGATGACGGCGGTGCACAGGGACATTTTACAATGCCTCCGCCAGATGAACAGCAACCAGTCCACACCTCCCTGTGTGCCAACAACATCTGGTACCGAACAAACTGCAACTGCCACAGGGAGGGAGGAGGACTCTGGCGGAGAGTCCCCTGCACCGCAGCAGCCTGCACTTGAGGGCCCCCCCCAAGAAGAGGGGTCGTCCGAGGAGGGGAAAGTGAGAGGCTGATGGCCAAGCGCAACTCCCAGGAAGCCTGAACCTGTTCTGGATTTTCGCCTTTGTGCACAGACTGTTCACCCTGTTGATGGCAACACTACTCCCACACATTGCATGGGGAGTACAAGTTGGAACAATGTGTCAGACAACTGTGGCCCCGATACTGGGGATCCTGTCTACCTGGACTTTCTATTCATCTAGGAACTTGGGATTGCAAGATTCATGTACAGCACAATCCATCCTATGCACTATTATCACAGATGTATCACAATAAACACAATAATACACCATACTTGCCTCTGTCGTGATTCCAACGTGGGTACTGTTATGGGGATGATGAACAACAAAATTACACTGTGTATGCGAACTGCAACAGCAAGGACAACACAGGCATGTGAGTACAGGCAACGTGACACATATGAGGGAGACACACCACCAGGGCTACACAACACATACACACCTAGGCCATCTGACTCATTGCCTACACTGATGTTGCCAGGGAAGACGGTGCAATGCACAGACACCACACCCATTCCCAGTTGTAGTCAAGTAGCCCACAGGTGCAGTAAGCAAATGGCAGTCAAATGTGTGACCACAGACAACGCACATCACTAAGTGAAGCACAGGTTTATTACACAGTAGCAACATGCCGTAACCACTACAGATGCAAGGTAACCCCACCTGGTAGCGGGCACACAGTCAACAACTGTAGACAGAAGGAAGTCCATGGGTGTGGCGCACATCACCTGTAGGGACACAACAGCTACCAGCCTGGATGTGCAATCACGTTGTCGGTGGACACAGTTGACCAAACGAATCTGAAAGTACCCTGTGAAGGACAGAAATGACACACAGTCAAAAGCAATGGAGTACAGGACAGAACAGCAAAACTCATGCACAATACATGTTACAAGATACCCACCCAGAACCAAGTTAGCATGTCAACACTGTTGGGGAGTACAGCCCACCTGTCACCACACATCGCAACACACATCCAGTCAAGTAGCCCATGGACACACTCCAACAGCACCAGAGCACCACCCACACATCATGCCAACTCACATCATTGACATGACACCTCAGGATACTCACATTCAGCTAAAGAAGTTGGTGATGAGCTGTGTGCGGACATCACCATCACCATCATCATCATCATCGTCACTGGCATCGTGGTCCAGGCCAGGATCCTCCACAGGTGGCGGATGTTGGTCATCGTCATCCTGGATGAGAGGCAACTCCTTCCGCACTGCCAGGTTGTGGAGCATGCAGCAGACGATGATAATCTTGCACACTTTCGCAGGGGCATATGGGAGGGACCCTCCGGTCTTGTCCAGGCAGCGGAAGCGGCTCTTCAGGAGACCAAAGGTCCGCTCAATCACTCTCCTGGTCCGACCATGTGCCTCATTGTAGCGCATCTGGGCAGGTGTCACAGGGTTCCTGAGGGGTGTCAGCAACCACGGCATGTTGGGGTATCCCGAGTCACCTACGGACAGACAAGTGCACATCAGCTGACTTGGAAAAGTGGGCGGAATACTACAGATCAGATCACACACAATGGCACAAAGTCAGTACACACCGACAAGCCAGGCACGCTGGTTCTGCATCTGTGCCATCAACCTGGGGATGCGACTACTCCTCATCACAAAGGCATCGTGTGCTGAACCAGGGAAACGGGCACACACGTGTGTGATGAGTCATGTCTGCAAGACACACCACCAGTGCATTGACCGAGTGGTAGTGCTTGCGGTTCCTGTAGGCCTGCTCCTGGGCCTGTGGTGGTACCAAAGCCACATGTGTCCCATCAATGGAGCCAATGACATGCGGCATCCTCCCCAGGGCATAAAAGTCACTCTTCACGTCAGTGAGTCGTCGCAGTCTAGGGAAATAGATGTACCGGTTCAGGAAGAGCAACATTGCCGCCAAGAAATCGCGGAGCACACGGCTGAACATGGTCTGTGACATCCCACCAGCAGACGCCACAGTATGTTGGAAGGTACCGGTGGCAAAGAAGTGTAGGGCTGCCATCACCTTCACCTTGGGGGTCAGCGCTGTAGGATACGGACGGCCAGGCTGCAAATGTGGGGACAACTGCACTGCAAAATCCTCAATCAGCTGCCTGGTGAAGCGGTACCGTCGGATGCTGTCCCGTTCCACCATCGTTGCCAGGTCTGGGAATGGCCGATGGACAGCAGGAGCCCTGCAGTGCAGAGGAGAAGTAAGCAAGATCGTCAGTCACCCCACATATGCGGCATTGAACACACTCAAGATCCCAACATACATCATCATGAGGCACAACTACATGAAGTGTGCAGTACCGGAACGACATGTATGGTACATACATGGCCAACATCTGTCAACACGGTCCTACAGGTGGCATCAATTTGTCCCAGGTTGGCCCATTGGATATCATGATGCTGTGTCACAGTCACCCCCCCAGTGACATGTGAGGACAGATGTGCCCCAGGCACCACAGCTCAACGACAGGCACATTCCCAGGGACCCTGTAATGCCACATGGACACTGGCATCACCTGGAGTATCATGTGTACACCACAACAAAACAAACATGACCCCCACAGGTAGTGGCCACACTTGCCATGGCAGGAGAGCCATGGACGTCTGTGACACACACGCACAACATCAGAGTCCATGCACACACAACGTGGATGTGGAGACTGTCTCCCATTGTGCACATGAAATCAGAGACATTGTAAACACTACATGCACAAAGACTGTGGAGGGCCATCACTATTGTGCCACTGGGACACCCTGGCTCAAACATACCGTCCCACATGGGACTCACGGGGTATGTGACATGACATACACAAACACCACTGTGAAATGTGACCATGGCACATGCACAGATATGAACAGTTGCACATCACAGTGGTCACGTACACGTAACACCCAGGATCCTGTCCCCATTAACACGTGCACAGCCTGGGGGTGGCTGCCCACAGGTGACACCCACAGGACAACATGTACACCAACATACACACAATAGGAAATGCAGCCTTACATGCCTTATGATAAGGTTTGGACAGGCTGTCGTGATGTAGGTGTGCCCCTCACTCCCTGGGAGCTATCTGTGGCTGGCATATGTCCATCTGAGACAGGCATGCTGACATATGCCAGTCACATGTACAGTGATGCGTTGAACAGCAATGGACCGATCGGTGCCTCCGGCCGGCCCATTGCTTTCAATGTGTGCGGGTACGCGTTGTACCCCTGTGCGCGTTGTACTGCAATGGACCGATCGGTGCCTCCGGCCGGCCCATTGCATTCAATGTGTGCGGGTACGCGTTGTACCCCTGTGCGCGTTGTACTGCAATGGACCGATCGGTGCCTCCGGCCGGCCCATTGCATTCAATGTGTGCGGGTACGCGTTGTACCCCTGTGCGCGTTGTACCTCAATGGACCGATCGGTGCGCACCCATTGACAATGGGCTTGCCTGGCAACGGACGCGTTTTCGAATATTCGAACGAGTCGGTTGCTGGAAAATCAGTTGGTCACCCACAACAATGTTGCAAAATCATGTATGTCATGAAGTTGAAATTTTGAAGGATGCTGTGGGCGTGTTTTGGTGCTGCTATTCCATGGATTGGCCAGATTCAGAAGATGCAAACGACTTGGACCTATCACTTTGGACACAAGGGACAGTATCTGCCTCTCCAGCACATATATATTGCTGCATGTTCCCCTGAGAGCCCACTTGCCTGCACTACATGCTCCAGGACGACATCTGCCACTGCACTGCTGCTGTCTCTGCCCCTCTGGACCCTGCAATGGCACGTACTGTGGAGAGAGCCCCAGCCTTCAGCCTTGAAGAGAACCAGGCCCTGCTGGACAGCCTACTTCCACAGTACAGCAAGCTGTATGGGACACCAGGGGAGCAGGTGAGTGTTCTGTGCACTGCCTTTCTGAATGTGCATTTTGTCTGACTAGCAAGGCTGAGAGTCAGCACACCACTGGCTAGCAGGCTCACTGAGTAGTTGTCACCCCCATAGTGTGTAGTGACTTGCACTGGACAGGTATGGTGCAGTGACAGTGCTTCTGAACAGGGTTTTACTCCCCATGCTATGATACCATGTAGTGACTTCTGGAAAACTGTCCATGGGCAGCCGTGCACTGCCTGGGTACACCATGTGCCCCTGTGATTGCGACATGTATATGCAACTGTGTCATGCACGGATATGTTGCATGTGTAATAATGGCCTTATCACTTTGTCATCCTGACAGGCTTCTGCCCATCGGAAGCATGAGATATGGAAGGACATCGTCCGGGCTGTCCGGTCCGTGGGGGTCTACAAGCGCCGGATCCGCAACTGCCAAAAGAGGTGGCAGGACCTTCGGGGCTGGACCCGGAGGATTGCACGGGTCCAGCTGAAGCTGTCGCCTCCTCGCAGGAGGGGCGGAACACGGACCCTGACCCCCACATGCTCAGGATCCTGGCGGTGGTCTTTCCAGACCTGGATGGGCAGCTGAAGGCCAGAGAGCAGCAAGGAGGGGGTGAGTCAAAGACTGCACTGTGTACTCTGTCTAACATGTTATGTGCCCTCCTCGGGCCAGGTTGAACTGCCACAGTACAGCAGTCATGTTGTCCAGGAGCCATGTCCCTCTATTGTGCACTGCCCACTCCTCATCTGATACCCAGGTGTGGCCCTTACATGCAGGGAATTCTGTCACTTAGGACTGTGTCCTTGCAGTTTGCTTGACTCAAGGTGGGAGACAGCATCTGTTTCCCTGACTCTGTGGTGGGCATCATGGGTGGGTCCATTGCTTACACAATGCCTGTATTCTGACATGTATTCAGCGTGTTACTTTGATCTGTGGTCCAATTGCTGAGCTGATCCACCACATGTGGCTGGGGTACCTGGCACACACCCATGCTGCGGGTGGGAACAATGTTTGGGCCCCAGGAGTATGTATATGACGTGTGTCACACATACTTAGCCAGCTGCCTACAGTCCAGGGCTCATCCCTCATTCATGTGGGGCTGGACAGTCATGCCTACTCCAGGCCATACAATACACTCTGTACTCCCACTCCCGTGTATCAGAGGACACATTGTGCACAGTGATTTGACCCCTCAGGTGTCTGCCTCTGTGTCAGTGTGCTGTGGATTAGTCGCCAGGACTGCTGTGGAGTTTCTTGGTAGGGGCTCAGCATGCCACTGGAGATGTGACCATAGGAGACGATACTTGTGTGACACATAGGTGTCTGATCAGCTGCCCATGCAGACTGGGGCATGTAAATGTGAAGTTCAGGCAGCTGTTCCCCATGCACAGCAGAGTGTGAGGGGCTCAGGTTCAGAGGGTAGTGTCACAGGTCTCCCATATGTCCAATAGGTATGACCTGGACAGATGAGGGTTAAGAGGATGTGTTGTGGGGGGATGTACATGTGCACTTGTGCAGCTCCAGGACTTGCATTCCCCATGACCTACTATTGTGACACAGTGCAGAGTGTTGTTGTCTGGCTGCAAAGTCATACATCACTGAGACAGTGATGTATGACTTTGCAGTCATGCCTCCGCCATGGCATGTGTCTACTGATTGGTGATCCTGCAGGGGAGTGACATGTGCTACATGCACACCATAGTGGCGCTGGCTATCAGGACATGGGTGCATCATGGTGTCTGTCGCTGGAATGCATCACATGCATTTCCTATTTGACTCTGGGCATCCCTTACATCCGTGAACCTGTACTGACTCAGTGGCAAGAGCTGTGATGTGTCCACACCGTGTCCTCTGCACTGTCCAACTACTGTGTACTTGGTGCATGTGTCAACACTGGGGTGTTGCAATCCAACAGACACCAGACAGATGGGTGCAAGGCCATGTGGGATGTGAGTGCCATGCTTGGCATCAGACTGACAATTGACTTCTCCTGTTCAATTAGGGCACTTTTAGCAATGTACAACTAATGATGCCAGGGCTTGCTCTGTAATGTGCTGTGCTCACAGTGGTGTGTGCGTTTGGTGCAGGTGACTGATGTCTGTCTGTTTCCCCATTGTTTGCAGATACATCCACGGCCACGGAAGGGGACAGCTCCACGGACCAGGAGGAGCCAGAGAGCCAGACTGGGTCAGCAGCCGAGGAGTGGTCGGAGGGACCCAGTGGCACGGAGGGCGAGGGGAGCCACACCGAGGAGTCCTCAGCAGCATCCACCTCAGCTGAGGACCAGAGCAACTCGGAGGATGACTCCCTTGTGGAGGCGGGTGTCAGCAGCCACCACACCCCAGCTAGTGTTGCTGTCCCCGCCACCACCAGCACCACCACCGCCCTCCCATCGGCTCCCATTCCCCAGGTCCGTGGAGGCTCCCATGTCCGGGAGCGTGTCTCCTTTGGGCCAGGCACCGCACCCCCTGCCCCTGTGTCCCCTGCTGCCCTGAGTGAGGAGTCTGTGTACCTCCTTCGCCAGCTCCATGTAGGGCAGACAGCCATGCTGAGTGTCCTCCATGCGCACACCGCGCTGTTGACTCAGCTGGTGTCGTTCATGGAGGGCATCTCATCGGGCATGTCTGACCTACAGAGGGGCAATAGGTCCATGGACTCCTCCCTGACGGCAGCAGTGTCCCTCCTCAAACGGTCCCTCACCCCTCCTGCCTCTGCTCCATCCACACTCCCCAGCACCTTACCCATCCCAGGCACACACACACTGGCACAGGCACACACCAGCACACACACATCCAGCACACTGACACACACGCCAATGACAAAACGCACACGCACGCACATTCAGGGGACTGAAGCCAGACTCACAGGGGATGGGGCCCTGGAACACACACACGCATCCACATGCACTGCGCAGTCCTCAGTTCCCTCTCCCTCCAAAGCACCCTCCCTTGCCTCACCTGCAACCCCAAAGTCACAGCAGCTCTTCCTCTGTGACCTCGGCCTCTTCCCCACCGATGAAGCTGCTCCAGCATCCCGGGGGAAGAGGAAGCCCACCCACACGGAGCAGAGTGCCCCTCGCCCCCGGACACCCTCCCCCAGGCGCAGACGGACTGAGGCCCCCACCCGCAAGTCCCCCGGAGTGCTAAGAGCAAGACCCCGCCACCGCCCTGCAGCTCAGGCACAAGGTCTCCGTCCTCCATCCCTCAGGCCCCCACTGCACAGGTGCCCCCACCACACCCTGCCCCAGGTTCCCCCACCCACAGATATACCATCCCCAAGATGCTCCGGCCTTCTCCCCCTGCCACTTGCTCTCCCGGCACCACACCCCCCGCTGCGCTTGTCTGTGCCACTGATGTGGTGAGGGTGTCCTCCCCCTCTGTCCAACCCACCTTGCCTGTTCCCCATTCTCCTCCCCTGGAGGTAGGCACTGCAGTGGAGTCCACTACCGCCCTGTCTGACTTGGGCACTGCAGTGGCGGACCTGTCCACCCCATCTGCAGGGTCCACTGCAGTTGTGCCGGCACCCACGACATCTGTGTCATGCCCCCAGTTGTGCCGGCACACACCATGTCAGACACCTCCACTGCAGTTGTCAGTGGCTCTCCTGCACCCACCACCCCTTCCCTGACTCCCCTGGTGAGCCCTGATCCTGTCCCTGCGGTGCCTGGCCTGCCCCCCGGTTGCCCCTCCTAGTGGATTGTCCCTGGTATTGTGCAGGCATGCGTAGGGTGACATCTGCCAGTGTCACCCTGTTTGAACTTTGACAATGGACTGGCCATTGGCCTTTGCTCTTTTTCAGGACTTCGTTTGGCCTCAACACATATGCTGAATAAAGCAACTTTCTTTTCTCTAGTGCTCATGCTTCAGATGTACATGTTGTTGGTGCAGCTAACCATGCCCTTGCTGCAGTGATGGTGATATCTGGTCTCATGATTATGAAGTGTTACTGTGCAGGAACCCATGTGGTCCAGGGGGAATGTGTCCTATCATGTGGTGTATCCATGTCATCAATAGCAGCATCTGAGGGTGTCATGTGTTCAGTATTTGGCAATGGGTTTCCTACTTACATTGGCAATTTCATATCTGTGGCTTCCACCCCTGCACATCTGTTGTGCCTGCCATCGTTGCATTTGTCTACTTCCCTGACCGTGTTGCCATCTCCAGTGGACATGCAGGTTTGGGCATCAATGGGGAGGGACTCATCCGTGTAGTCAGTGCAACATTGCTATACAAGTGTGTTGGATCTGTGCTGATGATTCCGTTGGCACATCCATGACCAGGCTGATGTGATGGGAGCCCTCATTTGGTGCTAATTGTTGATTGTGTGACCAAGTGCTCAGCTGACATGATGGGGCCCTACTGAGGCAACATATGGCACAGCTTTCCTCACACAGGAGTGGAGTCCCCTCATGGCAGTGTGTACACGTGTGACATTGCCTGCACCCAAGGTGTGTGTTGTATGTGCATGTCTGTGTGTTCACTTCCATTCATCTGCGCATGCTGTGATCCCTAGTGTTGTACCTGTTTGTGATGCTTGCTGACTTGAGCTATGTTCCCCCAAAGTCTTCTCCCTGTGTTCTCTGTGATGTGGGTGCATGGCACATTACTGGTCATCAGGGTGTCACCCATAGGTGTGTTTGCTGTCAGGGCTGAGTTTGTGTGCAGACGCAGATGGGTCACAGTCAGGTTTCCCCTTGGCACTTGTTGTTTGCCCCTGTCATGTGATTTCCAGTTTGTGTTATCTTTCAGTGATTGTGACATGTTGTGTGTGTGACTGCTGCCACTCCTCAGGGTCAGAGCTGCAATGTTGGAAGTTGTCTATGTGTGTTCTTTGTGGGTGACCTTGGCTTCTTCATTGGTGTGTGACTGTGGCTGGGATCCCATTGGTCGGTGTGGTATTGCCGTCATGTCCATGTACAGCGTAGTGTGCAGTGTGTCAGACATTCAGGAGTCTTGTTGAGTGTCCATGTGTGATGTGTTTCTACACCTTGGTTCCCACCCACCACCCTGGAATAGTCATGGGTGCATGTGCAATGTCACCAGTGCATGTGTACTTCACTGCTGCACATTGTTGGAGGTCGAGGGGTGTGGTGTTGAGTGTGTGCAGATGAGAGTTGTTGCCCGGCTAGGCCCCTGCCTCCATGTTGGCCTTGGCTTACTGGCCATGCTGATTGATTTGTGCTTGTGTAGGTGTGATGGTAGTTTGTTGCTCAGGACACCTGACTGTGGTTCATAGTGTGAACGACATTTAGCTTTGTCATCACAGTGGTATTTTTATTCAGCCCAGGGTCACCACATTGTGGGGGCCCTGGGGGTGGTGCTGTGGTGTGTCTGTGACTTGCTGTGTCAGTTGTTGTTCCTACGTGCCTGTGTGACATGTGTGTTTTGTGCTCCCTCTCACCTGACAATGCCTGCTTGCCCACATAGGGGATTTGGATCCATGAGTTACCTTAGTGTGGCAGTGTATGCACATCTGTATGATTGGTATTCAGCTCTCCTCATGTGTTGTGTGGTTGCCTGGGGACACTGGCACCCCCACCCCTCACCTGCTGTGTATGATGACAGTGTTGGTCTGCCTGTTTGTGTTTGTGCATCTGCACCACTGCATTGGCATATCTTGGGTGTGCCATTGGCTGTATGTTGTTTGGTGTGTTTCCCCTGCTGTCCCTGGGACTCCTAGGTCATCGGTCAGCACAGTGATCATGGTTTGTGTGTCCCATTGCTGCCATGGTATGGTATCTGTTCACCTCACATCTGCTGTCTCCACAGGGTATCTGCATTTGTGTGCCCATTGGTGCAAATATGTGGTTCTGCATTCTGATGGTCACTTCTGTCATTGTGTCATTGATGACTGTTGACGGTCTCAGCCCCCATGGGTGTTGTTTGTCTGCACATGGCCAAAGGAATGTTTCATTTGCACTGCAGTATTTGGCTCCCCAATTTATGTTGCAATGGGACACATACACTACTTTGCCACAGATGAGTTTTTGGTTCTGTGAGCAGGAATGATCCATGCAGTTTGGCAGTTGCAGCTCTTTCTTTGTCAACAATTACCTTTTGGTCACTGTGATGATGAGGGTGTAGACCCCATTGCCACAATGGTCAAAATGTGCTTCAGCTATGGACCCCACACTTGCCTTTTGGTCACTGTGATGATGGGGGTTTAGACCCCATTGCCACAATGGTCAAAATGTGCTTCAGCTATGGACCCCACACTTACCTTTTGGTCACTGTGATGATGGGGGTTTAGGCCCCATTGCCACAATGGTCATGGGCTGCTTGCATTGTGGGTGCCACACACATATATGTGTGGCACATGTGCTAGGGGGTCACATTGTATGTTGAAAGTCATGTTCGGTGTTGTAGGCATTTGACACAGCCTACACACGCTTGTCATGGTGGTGGGGGATGTCTTAATCTTGCATTCCCTAGGTTGTGGTGTGCTTGTTGTGTCATGCATTGTCCATCCTATGAGTGGGGGTGGTAGTAGTGGTAGGCATCCAGCCCCCCTGGGTGAGGGTGGTAGTAGTGGTAGGCATCCTGCCCCCCTGGGTGAGGGTGGTAGTAGTGGTGGGCATCCTGCCCCCCGTGGGTGAGGGTGGTAGTAGTGGTGGGCATCCTGCCCCCTGGCTAAGGGTGGTAGTAGTGGTGGGCATCCTGCCCCCTGGCTAAGGGTGGTAGTAGTGGTAGGCATCCTGCCCCCTGGCTAAGGGTGGTAGTAGTGGTAGGCATCCTGCCACCCTGGCTAAGGGTGGTAGTAGTGGTAGGCATCCTGCCACCCCTGGGTGAGGGTGGTAGTAGTGGTAGGCATCCTGCCACCCTGGCTAAGGGTGGTAGTAGTGGTAGGCATCCTGCCACCCTGGCTAAGGGTGGTAGTAGTGGTGGGCATCCTGCCCCCCCTGGGTGAGGGTGGTAGTAGTGGTAGGCATCCAGCCCCCTGGCTAAGGGTGGTAGTAGTGGTAGGCATCCAGCCCCCCTGGGTGAGGGTGGTAGTAGTGGTGGGCATCCTGCCCCCTGGCTAAGGGTGGTAGTAGTGGTAGGCATCCAGCCCCCTGGCTAAGGGTGGTAGTAGTGGTAGGCATCCTGCCACCCTGGCTAAGGGTGGTAGTAGTGGTGGGCATCCTGCCCCCCTGGGTGAGGGTGGTAGTAGTGGTAGGCATCCTGCCCCCTGGCTAAGGGTGGTAGTAGTGGTAGGCATCCAGCCCCCTGGGTGAGGGTGGTAGTAGTGGTGGGCATCCTGCCCCCTGGCTAAGGGTGGTAGTAGTGGTAGGCATCCAGCCCCCCTGGCTAAGGGTGGTAGTAGTGGTAGGCATCCTGCCACCCCTGGGTGAGGGTGGTAGTAGTGGTAGGCATCCTGCCACCCTGGCTAAGGGTGGTAGTAGTGGTAGGCATCCAGCCCCCCTGGGTGAGGGTGGTAGTAGTGGTGGGCATCCTGCCCCCCGTGGGTGAGGGTGGTAGTAGTGGTGGGCATCCTGCCCCCTGGCTAAGGGTGGTAGTAGTGGTAGGCATCCAGCCCCCTGGGTTGGGGTGGTAGTAGTGGTGGGCATCCTGCCCCCCTGGGTGAGGGTGGTAGTAGTGGTAGGCATCCTGCCCCCTGGGTGAGGGTGGTAGTAGTGGTAGGCATCCTGCCACCCTGGCTAAGGGTGGTAGTAGTGGTGGGCATCCTGCCCCCCTGGGTGAGGGTGGTAGTAGTGGTAGGCATCCTGCCCCCTGGCTAAGGGTGGTAGTAGTGGTAGGCATCCAGCCCCCCTGGGTGAGGGTGGTAGTAGTGGTGGGCATCCTGCCCCCTGGCTAAGGGTGGTAGTAGTGGTAGGCATCCAGCCCCCCTGGCTAAGGGTGGTAGTAGTGGTAGGCATCCTGCCACCCCTGGGTGAGGGTGGTAGTAGTGGTAGGCATCCTGCCACCCTGGCTAAGGGTGGTAGTAGTGGTAGGCATCCAGCCCCCCTGGGTGAGGGTGGTAGTAGTGGTGGGCATCCTGCCCCCGTGGGTGAGGGTGGTAGTAGTGGTGGGCATCCTGCCCCCTGGCTAAGGGTGGTAGTAGTGGTAGGCATCCAGCCCCCTGGGTTGGGGTGGTAGTAGTGGTGGGCATCCTGCCCCCCTGGGTGAGGGTGGTAGTAGTGGTAGGCATCCTGCCCCCTGGGTGAGGGTGGTAGTAGTGGTAGGCATCCTGCCACCCTGGCTAAGGGTGGTAGTAGTGGTGGGCATCCTGCCCCCCTGGGTGAGGGTGGTAGTAGTGGTAGGCATCCTGCCCCCTGGCTAAGGGTGGTAGTAGTGGTAGGCATCCAGCCCCCCTGGGTGAGGGTGGTAGTAGTGGTGGGCATCCTGCCCCCTGGCTAAGGGTGGTAGTAGTGGTAGGCATCCAGCCCCCTGGCTAAGGGTGGTAGTAGTGGTAGGCATCCTGCCACCCCTGGGTGAGGGTGGTAGTAGTGGTAGGCATCCTGCCACCCTGGCTAAGGGTGGTAGTAGTGGTAGGCATCCAGCCCCCTGGGTGAGGGTGGTAGTAGTGGTGGGCATCCTGCCCCCTGGCTAAGGGTGGTAGTAGTGGTAGGCATCCAGCCCCCTGGCTAAGGGTGGTAGTAGTGGTAGGCATCCTGCCACCCCTGGGTGAGGGTGGTAGTAGTGGTGGGCATCCTGCCCCCTGGGTGAGGGTGGTAGTAGTGGTAGGCATCCTGCCCCCTGGCTAAGGGTGGTAGTAGTGGTAGGCATCCAGCCCCCCTGGGTGAGGGTGGTAGTAGTGGTGGGCATCCTGCCCCCTGGCTAAGGGTGGTAGTAGTGGTAGGCATCCAGCCCCCTGGCTAAGGGTGGTAGTAGTGGTAGGCATCCTGCCACCCCTGGGTGAGGGTGGTAGTAGTGGTAGGGCATCCTGCCCCCTGGCTAAGGGTGGTAGTAGTGGTAGGCATCCTGCCCCCGTGGGTGAGGGTGGTAGTAGTGGTGGGCATCCTGCCCCCTGGCTAAGGGTGGTAGTAGTGGTAGGCATCCAGCCCCCTGGGTTGGGGTGGTAGTAGTGGTGGGCATCCTGCCCCCCTGGGTGAGGGTGGTAGTAGTGGTAGGCATCCAGCCCCCCTGGCTAAGGGTGGTAGTAGTGGTGGGCATCCTGCCCCCTGGCTAAGGGTGGTAGTAGTGGTAGGCATCCTGCCCCCTGGCTAAGGGTGGTAGTAGTGGTAGGCATCCTGCCACCCTGGCTAAGGGTGGTAGTAGTGGTAGGCATCCTGCCCCCCTGGGTGAGGGTGGTAGTAGTGGTAGGCATCCTGCCCCCCTGGTTGAGGGTGGTTGGCATCCAGCCCCCTGGGTTGGGGTGGTGGCGCGCATTCAGGCCCCTGTGTGCATATGTGGCATTGGTGATGGGCATCCCGCCCCTATGGTGCTGCTGTTGCTGGTGTAAGTATATTCAGATTCCCAGTGTATGTGTGTGATGTGTCGTGTACGTGTTGTATGTGTTTTGTGGTTGGTGTCTGACTTACCTTCTGCGCCGTACGCGTCCGTGCCTGTTCCGGTAGTAGATGTAGAATATTGGTATGATCGGGACGAAGGGATTCATGGTTGGTTCGTGTCGTTCGTCCTTCTCGTTGCTTCGCGTCGTCCTCGTCGCTTGGCTTCGTCCTCGTCGCTTCGCTTCGTCCTCGTCGCTCCGCGTCGTCCTCGTCTGTGCTGTGTTCGTCTCGTAGCCGTGGATCGTGTTGTGGCGCGATTCGGAGCTTATGTGCGCCTCTCCCGGATGCTTTGACGTGCCGTGCGTAGCGACGGGTTCGGGCGCGTACGGAAAGCGCATCGTACTTGTCCGGCCGGACGGGGCTGCATTTTCCCTTCCGTGCGACTCGATTCGGCGTTTCCGGATTCGCCTCGGTCGGAGAACAGGACCTGGTTTGGGTGAGTACGGCTCGGCCGGAATTTTTGCTGTTGTGCGCATCGTACTTGCTCGTTCGGTGTGCTGTACGGATCGGTCGGGAAACTGGCTTTCGCATGGCTTTTTTCCCGACCGAATGGTATTGGGTGCGCCTCCGACCGAGATCGGAATCGGCCCCATAGCGTCTTATGTCAACATTAGCGGTCATATGCAGCATTATATCTTGAATAATTCAATTTGCCTTGTTCAAACCTTGTCATGTCATATGCACTTTTCAAATCTTAAACATGGTATAGTACCATAGATGTTCAAATTTGATCAATAAACATCAGTCTGCATTAATATTTTATACTGTATAACAGGGTATAGTACCCCTGTATAATATGCAATTGGCATTATGAGACAATGACTAACATATTTATATGTCAATTAGTCCAAATGTACAAAAAGTTCCTCGTCATTATTGATCCCCCTTGGGCTTTTTGTCCTGAGTCTTATAATAAGGCGGGATTCTGTTTGTCTTAACCTTTTAATTCTGTCCCCACCACGTTCACCTTGTGGGATCATATCAATTCCATAAAAACCATAGATTTCCAATCTCCATTTTGGCATTTGCTCATGTGTTTAGCTGTTGCATATGTCATATCCGCATTCTTGACAGCGCGTATGTGTTCTAGTATGCGCTTTTTCAACATGCACGTGGTGCTTCCAATATATTTCATACCACATTTACATTCTATGACATAGATTACAAATTTCGAAATGCATGTAATGGTTTGATTTATCATAATTGATTTACCATTTGGTTCCAAAATGGAGGTGACATTTTTGCCTATTTTACAAGCTTTACATGAGTTACATTTTCTGAATCCTTTCTGTTGCTCTGTAAGCCAGTTAGTTTGTTGAATGGGTTGAAAGTAGCTTCTTACTACTCGGTCTTGAAGTGATGTTGCTTTCCTATAGGTCACTACCGGTTTCATGCCCACCAGTTTGCCTATATCTGGATCTTTTGCGATTAAATGCCAGTATTTCCTCATTTTATTCACGATTCTACCACTTTCTTTACTGTATGTAGTAACGAATCGGGGTATATGATTCCCAGTAATCTTCTTTGGTTTCTCAATTAAGATTTCCTCCCTTGTTTTATTGTCAATTCGTTGTTTACATTTTTTCAGTGTTCGATCGCTGTAGCCTCTCAGTTTAAATCTTTTCCTGCTTTCATAAATCTTTTGTTCTGCATCTGATTCTTTTGAGCAATTTCTCTTCATGCGTGTGAATTCGCCATATGGTATGCTATTAATCAATGAACGTGGATGAAAAGATGTCCCATGTAACACACTGTTGGTGGCAGTTTTTTTTTCTGAATAAGGTAGTTTGTATTTTCCCATCCTCTATATACACTTTGATATCTAAGAAATCAATTTCTCTTTTGTGAGTCGTGCATGTGAACGTTAGACCTATTTGGTTGTTGTTTAGTTTGGAAAAATATTCTCGAAATCCCATTTCTGTTCCATTCCAAACTACAAATAAATCATCAATGTATCATACCCATAGAATGATCTTATCTAAGGCATCCTGGTTGTCTGAGTCCCATGCAATCGTCCTTTCCCACCACCCCATAGTGATGTTTGCATAATTTGGGGAAAAAGAAACTCCCATGGCAGTACCACACTCTTGTCTAAACATTTGCTTGTTAAACAGAAAAATGTTGTTAGTTAGACATATTTGTATCATTTGGAGAAGCATTTCCGTGTGTTCTAGTTCTGATACATTTCGTTGTTTGAGAAAATACTTGCATGCTGTTAATCCAATTTCATGCCTTATTGACGTGTAAAGCGATACAACATCTATGGTAACTAACAGGTATCCTGGATTCCATACCATACCTGTTAGGATCCTGAGGAAGTCTCCAGTGTCTTTTAAGTAGGAGCTCATTCTTTGAGCAATAGGTGCTAAAAATTTGTCCACATATTGAGATAAGTTTTCATACAGTGAATCGCAGCTTGAAACTATAGGTCTACCAGGGGGATTGATCAGAGTCTTATAAATTTTGGGCAAAAAATATATACATGGTATTGTTGGATGTTCCTTAGTCAGGAATTTCCTTTCATCATCATTGATTAGGTTTTTATCATACCAATGTTGTAAATTTTGATTCAATTCTATTATCATTTTGTCTATTGGATTTTTCTGTAATCTACTGTAGTTCCCCATATCATTTAGCTGTCTTAGTGCTTCTTGAATGTAATCACATGTGTCCATTATCACAATATTTCCCCCCTTGTCAGCGGGTTTAATTGTAATTGCTTCATTTTCCACCAGATTCTTTAATGCTGTTCTTTCTTTAGATGTTAGATTTTCACGATGTTTAGGATTCCATATTGGTTGCATTTTATCCAACTCCTCGATTATTGCATCTGAAAACAAATCTATTTTATTTCCAGGAGACAGTATGGGGCAGTATTTGGATTTTCTACGTAATCCACTCTCTGGTCGTATATTTGTTTGAATATCCAGATGTTCTAATACTTGTGATTCTGTCATTGCCTCATCCTCCAAGTCATATAATAGATCAAAGATGTTTTTCAGATCCGGTATTTGGTCTATTGTTATTGCTAGACCCTCTTCATTGTTTTCCTGATTTGAATCAAGAGCTTTGCTTGCTTTATTTGCATGTATTTTGGCCAGCTTGAGTTTCCTGATGTATTTGTAGAAATCTATACGTGTTTGCGTATAGTTGAAATGTGACTCTGGGCAAAACGATAATCCTTTATTCAGGACTGATATTTCATCTTGTGTCAACAAATACTGGGAGATATTCATAATCAAATTGACTTTTTCTACTTGCGACTTCGAAGTGAGTACTGTTTTCTTGCGTTTGGCCCTTCTTGTTTTTCTTGTGCCGACGGGGGATTTTGGATTCCTCTTCCTCGGCCTTGGTTTGCGGCTCTTCCTCTGCCGCCCCCCCTTGCTAGGGTCTTGTCTAAATTTATTAGTCTCACCTCTTCTAAAAAAGAGGTTCTGGGAATACCACTTATGTCCCTAGATGTTTCACCATTGCTTGCTTCTGATTCGCTGGTGCTCACTATAGTCGGTTGAATGTAATGTCCAGAATACGTCTTTTTAAGGTATCAAATCGCCTAGCAAACGTTAGTATTCTACCATGTAGATAATCTTGTTCATCACGTTTGAATTTACGAGCTTTACGCTCTTGTATCTCCAATTCGTATTTATCAAGTCTGGTTTCCATTTCTTTCCGCAATTTCAATACTTCCTCTTGATTGGTTTCGTTGTTAAGTGCTTCCTCCATTTCTTTCAAATTTCTTTTTATTTCATCCACATCGATTTTGGCATGTTTAATGAGTATGCGCATCATATTCATTGAGCACTGTGAATTATTTTCAGCAGTCAAAGGACAGAAAGAGATTAGACAGTGCGCTTATGTAGAACATTGATAACAAACTGAAAACGCACGTTTGGTGTGCAAATAACATCATGCAGCAGAACTTGACTTTGGACTATAATCTAAAACGTTTCTGCAAGTACTTGTAATCAGAAGGTTGTTATGTATAATATTCTTGTGCAATTAAAAGTGTAAGACAAGTGTAATTAAATCCTAACATACTGTGCATTTCTCGAACTTCGCAGAGAAGTATCCGAACAGGTCAAGGTTCAAGCTACCAAAAGAAAAACATCAGTATATTTGTTAAGAATTTAAAAAGCAAGCCTGCCACTCTCAACAACACTACGAGAACCGCAAGCTGATCGCAGGTAATAGACGTTGCGTAACCAGGATGGAGGGAAAAAGAGGGGGAAATCCAAAGACCAAATTGAAAACCCAGATCATTGTTCACTTCAGGTTTGACAGTGCCTCCAGGTCTAGGCTTGTCAACTCTTCAAGACCCTATTCCCTAAGTCTAATCGCTCTTTCTTGGTAGACATATATCCAAATCAGAAAGGTTGGACATCAGCAGTTGAGTCCATATCATCTCTGCAAAACCTCAACATGGCCTCATAGTAAGTCCAAGTCATTAACCTTACATGTTTACATGTAACTAGATTTGTACTGTCATATCCGATTAAATTAGGGCAAATGGGGACTAATTATTGATTATTTAGGGGATGGTATTAAATATTGTTGCATTTTATTCTGTATTGTGATTTGCTGAGCCTATATATCTTTTTGCTCACCTCATGCTGACTGTAAGATTGTGTGTATTTTGCTATCAAAGAAGGCACATTTTGGAGGAGAGCGAGTGGGTTGGCTGTATCTTAAAGAGCAGACCCATGCCAATCTGTCTCGTACTTAGAATAATTCTCACATTTCCCTTGCGGCAGGACTTTTTGTCAGACTCCTTGGTGCATCTGGCTGTTGATTTTTGCATAATGCTAAGTCCCTATATATGAGATTATTTGACTGACTAAGCATATCTTTGCCTTTTGCAATGATCCAAAACTTTAAATAAACCTTTATGGTTCCTAACATATCTGACTCAAGAAGGCTAATTTAATTAATAATACTGCGTATGTTCTTGATTTATAGTCAATCCTACCTTATTCAGTTGCGCATTTCCTCATATGTTCTTGAGGACAACAGCGCCTTGGATTCCACGTAGCCGCTTTGTCTTTAGGTTATCTGATAAGATAGCATCAGCACTTGTGTGGGAGTAGGTTTCTCTCTTGGCACACACTACCTCTACAGTCCTCTCTCTGAGAAGAATTTGAGAAGAAATTGGTGTATTGTGGTTGTTCCTGAGTGAAAGCCCAATCAGGCAAAAACCACAAACTTTGTCAGGGTGACCCATAAAAGTCACTAAATTAACCTGTACTTAACCCTCTGGTAGCTTGGCACAAAGTAGTCAGGCATAACTTAGAGGCAATGAGTAAAGTATTTATGCAGCACAAATGAGGATGTGGTTCTCTCTTTATATTAGTATCATGCATGATCTGGGTTTACAGGAACTTACATTTTGTCTTAATAAGAGACCAGCCAATTATATGGATCACAAACTGATGTTGTTGCTTATGGCTAAACTGATTTTAGAGAACAATGTTTTTATATATTGAATGACACAGGGTATTTTCAATGGCATGGTACAGCAATGGGCTCCAGATTTGTGCCCTCATACGTGAACCTCTCATTAGGGTGGTTCAAGCGAGTGCATGTGTGGGGTCCAGGAGGTTTGCAGTGGGTCGGTAAGATCAAGTTTTGGGACAGATTTATAGACAATATTTTGGTCATATGGACAGGAACCAGGGGCCAGATGTATGACGTGCAAAATAGCGCCTCGCAAATTGCGAGTTTTTTGCGACTCGCAATTTGCGAGGCGCTATTTTGGATGAACAAAAGTGTGTATCACACTGTTTGCGATTCCCAATGGGGTCGCAAATTGAGAGGCTCATGAATATTAATGAGCCTCTCGCATTTTGCGACCCCATTGGGAATGGCAGGCCCTCCCAGGTATTGTGACCTGCTGGGCTCAGCAGACCACCATGTTTGGGACTGCTTTTAAATAAAGCATTTTTTTTTTTTTTAATGCAGCCCATTTTCCTTAAAGGAAAACAGGATGCATTTAAAAAGAAAAAAATGAAACGTTTCGTTTCATTTTGTAAGGGCAGGTAGTGGTCCCTGGGACCACTGCCTGCCCTTAAAAAATATTTTCCCCTGCATTTGCAAAGGGGAAGGGGTCCCCTGGGGACCCCTTCCCTTTTGCAAGTGCATTACCACCCTCTTGAAGAGGGTGGTAATTTACGGGTGTTTTGCGACTGCAATTGCGGTTGCTGTTAGAACTGGGGGTCTCTAGTTGGCAATGGTATACACCTTTGACCAAATAGGGACCCTTGCTTCTAGTCAGGGAAAGGGGGATTACACTACTGGATAACCCCTGCTCACCCCCTTGGTAGCTTGGCACGAGCAGACAGGCTTATCTCAGAGGCAGTGTGTTAAGCATTTGTGAACACATACAGTAATACAGTGAAAACACTACAGATGGACACTACACAGGTTTTATAAAAATAAGTATTCTTTATATAGACTTAACACAAGACCACAAACGACAAAAATCCACAATACTGTACTCAAAATAGACTTAAAGATGGTAGAAGTAACTTAGTTCAAGTTGATGGTAAA
>CAWUFW010028429.1:0-21880 GCA_963921515.1 Calotriton arnoldi | reverse complement strand
CCACAGTAAGGGTGCATGCACCACCTTACCCAGGCTGCAGTAGCAGACCTGTGGTGTCATTTTGGCTGGCCTTCCAGGGGTGACATAATACATGCTTCAGCCCCTGGCAGGCCTCTGGGGTACCTATGCCCTGGGTACATAGTATACCATATACTAGGGACTTATAAGGGCACTCCAGATTCCAATCAAAGATGTACCTAAGGTACATGGAAACCATTTTAGAGAGGAAGCAGCTAGGCTGGGGTTCTGATTAGCAGGGCCCCAGCCAGACTAAAGTCGAAAAACAGTGAAGCATCAGCAAAAAGTGGGGGTACCCATGAGAAGCAGATCCTACTCTCCTACACTGGGGTTCTGATTAGCAGGGCCCCAGCCAGACTAAAGTCGAAAAACAGTGAAGCATCAGCAAAAAGTGGGGGTACCCATGTGAAGCAGATCCTACTCTCCTACAAGATGTGCAGAAAGAGGAAAGTGAGGTATAGAAAGAAGGGAGTGAGGTGCAGACCCAGGCAAGAGAGGTCCAGAAAGAAGTGAGTGAGGTGCAGAAAGAGGCAAGAGAGGTGCAGAAAGAGGCAAGAGAGGTGCAGAAAGAAGATAGTGAGGTGCATAAAGAGGCAATAGAGGTGCAGAAAGAAGAGAGTGAGGTGCAAAAAGAGGCAAATGAGGTACTGAAATAGACAAGAACGGGTGCAGAAAGAAGAGAGTGAGGTGCAGAAAGAGGAAAGTGAGGTACAGAAAGAGGGAAGAGAAGTGCAGAAAGAGGCAAGAGAGGTGCAGAAAGAGGCAAGTGAGGTGCAGAAAGAGGCAAGAGAGGTGCAGAAAGAAGAAAGAGAGGTGCAGAAAGAGGCAAGAGAGGTGCAGAAAGAAGAGAGTGAGGTGCAGAAAGAAGAGAGTGAGGTGCAGAAAGAGGCAAGAGAGGTGCAGAAAGAAGAGAGTGAGGTGCAGAAAGAGGCAAGAGAGGTGCAGAAAGAGGCAAGAGAGGTGCAGAAAGAGGCGAGTGAGGTGCAGAAAGAAGAGAGTGAGGTGCAGAAAGAAGAAAGTGAGGTGCAGAAAGAGGCAAGAGAGGTGCAGAAAGGAAGAGAGTGAGGTGCAGAAAGAAGAGAGTGAGGTGCAGAAAGAGGCAAGAGAGGTGCAGAAAGAAGAGAGTGAGGTGCAGAAAGAGGCAAGAGAGGTGCAGAAAGAAGAGAGTGAGGTGCAGAAAGAGGCAAGAGAGGTGCAGAAAGAGGCAAGAGAGGTGCAGAAAGAAGAGAGTGAGGTGCAGAAAGAGGCAAGAGAGGTGCAGAAAGAGGCAAGAGAGGTGCAGAAAGAAGCAGAGTGAGGTGCAGAAAGAGGCAAGAGAGGTGCAGAAAGAAGAGAGTGAGGTGCAGAAAGAGGCAAGAGAGGTGCAGAAAGAGGCAAGAGAGGTACAGAAAGAGGCAAGAGAGGTGCATAAAGAAGAGAGTGAGGTGCAGAAAGAGGCAAGAGAGGTGCAGAAAGAGGCAAGAGAGGTGCAGAAAGAAGAGAGTGAGGTGCAGAAAGAGGCAAGATAGGTGCAGAAAGAGGCAAGAGTAGGTGCAGAAAGAGGCAAGAGAGGTGCAGAAAGAAGAGAGTGAGGTGCAGAAAGAGGCAAGAGAGGTGCAGAAAGAGGCAAGAGAGGTGCAGAAAGAGGCAAGAGAGGTGCAGAAAGAGGCAAGTGAGGTGCAGAAAGAAGAGAGTGAGGTGCAGATATAGGCAAGAGAGGTACAGAAAGAAGAGAGTGAGGTGCAGAAAGAAGAGAGGGAGGTGCAGAACCAGGCAATACAGGTGCGGAAAGAAGAGTCTGAGGTGCAGAAAGAGGCAAGTGAGAGCCAGAAAGAGGCAAGGGAGGTATATAAAGAAGAGAGTGAGGTGCAGAAAGAGGCAAGAGAGGTGCAGAAAGAAGAGAGTGAGGTGCAGAAAGAGGCAAGAGAGGTGCAGAAATAGGCAAGACAGGTGCAGAAAGAAGAGAGTGAGGTGCAGAAAGAGGCAAGAGAGGTGCAGAAAGAAGAGAGTGAGGTGCAGAAAGAGGCTAGAGAGGTGCAGAAAGAAGAGAGTGAGGTGCAGAAAGAGGCAAGAGAGGTGCAGAAAGAAGAGAGTGAGGTGCAGAAAGAGGCAAGAGAGGTGCAGAAAGAAGCAAGAGAGGTGCAGAAAGAAGCAAGAGAGGTGCAGAAAGAGGCAAGAGAGGTGCAGAAAGAGGCAAGAGAGGTGCAGAAAGAAGAGAGTGAGGTGCAGAAAGAGGCAAGAGAGGTGCAGAAAAAAGAAAGTGAGGTGTAGAAAGAAGAAAGTGAGGTGCAGAAAGAAGCAAGTGAGGTGCAGAAACAGGCAAGAGAGGTGCATAAAGAAGAGAGTGAGGTGCATAAAGAGGCAAGAGGGTGCAGAAAGAGGCAAGACAGGTGCAGAAAGAAGAGAGTGAGGTGCAGAAAGAGGCAGAGAGAGGTGCAGAAAGAAGAAAGTGAGGTGCAGAAAGAGGCAAGAGAGGTGCAGAAAGAAGAGAGTGAGGTGCAGAAAGAGGCAAGAGAGGTGCAGAAAGAAGAGAGTGAGGATGCAGAAAGAGGCAAGAGAGGTGCAGAAAGAGGCAAGATGAGGTGCAGAAAGAGGCAGAGTGAGGTGCAGAAAGAGGCAAGAGAGGTGCAGAAAGAAGAGAGTGAGGTGCAGAAAGAGGAAAGAGAGGTGCAGAAAGAGGCAAGAGAGGTGCAGAAAGAAGAGAGTGAGGTGCAGAAAGAGGCAAGAGAGGTGCAGAGAGAGGCAAGAGAGGTGCAGAAAGAAGAGAGTGAGGTGCAGAAAGAGGCAAGAGAGGTGCAGAAAGAGGCAAGAGAGGTGCAGAAAGAAGAGAGTGAGGTGCAGAAAGAGGCAAGAGAGGTGCAGAAAGGAAGAGAGTGAGGTGCAGAAAGAGGCAAGAGAGGTGCAGAAAGAAGAGAGTGAGGTGCAGAAAGAGGCAAGAGAGGTGCAGAAAGAGGCAAGAGAGGTGCAGAAAGAAGAGAGTGAGGTGCAGAAAGAGGCAAGATGAGGTGCAGAAAGAAGAGAGTGAGGTGCAGAAAGAGGCAAGAGAGGTGCAGAAAGAAGAGAGTGAGGTACAGAAAGAGGCAAGAGAGGTGCAGAAAGAGGCAAGAGAGGTACAGAAAGAAGAGAGTGAGGTGCAGAAAGAGGCAAGAGAGGTGCAGAAAGAAGAGAGTGAGGTGCAGAAAGAGGCAAGAGAGGTGCAGAAAGAAGAGAGTGAGGTGCAGAAAGAGGCAAGAGAGGTGCAGAAAGAAGAGAGTGAGGTGCAGAAAGAGGCAAGAGAGGTGCAGAAAGAGGCAAGAGAGGTGCAGAAAGAAGAGAGTGAGGTGCAGAAAGAGGCAAGAGAGGTGCAGAAAGAGGCAAGAGAGGTGCAGAAAGAAGAGAGTGAGGTGCAGAAAGAGGCAAGAGAGGTGCAGAAAGAGGCAAGAGAGGTGCAGAAAGAAGAGAGTGAGGTGCAGAAAGAGGCAAGAGAGGTGCAGAAAGAAGAGAGTGAGGTGCAGAAAGAGGCAAGAGAGGTGCAGAAAGAGGCAAGACGAGGTACAGAAAGAAGAGAGTGAGGTGCAGAAAGAGGCAAGAGAGGTGCAGAAAGAAGAGAGTGAGGTGCAGAAAGAGGCAAGAGAGGTGCAGAAATAGGCAAGACAGGTGCAGAAAGAAGAGAGTGAGGTGCAGAAAGAGGCAAGAGAGGTGCAGAAAGAAGAGAGTGAGGTGCAGAAAGAAGAGAGTTAAGTGCAGAAAGAGGCAAGAGAGGTGCAGAATGAAGAAAGTGAGGAGCAGAAAGAAGAGAGTGAGGTGCAGAAAGAGGCAAGATAGGTGCAGAAAGAAGAGAGTGAGGAACAGAAAGAGGGAAGAGAGGTGCAGACATAGGCAAGACAGGTGCAGAAAGAAGAGAGTGAGGTGCAGAAAGAGGCAAGAGAGGTGCAGAAAGAAGAGAGTGAGGTGCAGAAAGAGGCAAGAGAGGTGCAGAAAGAGGCAAGAGAGGTGCAGAAAGAAGAGAGTGAGGTGCAGAAAGAGGCAAGAGAGGTGCAGAAATGAGGCAAGACAGGTGCAGAAAGAAGAGAGTGAGGTGCAGAAAGAGGCAAGAGAGGTGCAGAAAGAAGAGAGTGAGGTGCAGAAAGAAGAGAGTTAAGTGCAGAAAGAGGCAAGAGAGGTGCAGAAAGAAGAAAGTGAGGTGCAGAAAGAGGCAAGAGAGGTGCAAAGAGAGGCAAGAGAGGTGCAGAAAGCAGAGAGTGAGGTGCAGAAAGAGGCAAGCTAGGAGCAGAAGGAGGCAAGAAAAGGTGCAGAAAGAAGAGAGTGAGGTGCAGAAAGAGGCAAGATAGGTGCAGAAAGAAGAGAGTGAGTGTGCAGAAAGAGGCAAGAGAGGTGCAGAAATAGGCAAGACAGGTGCAGAAAGAAGAGAGTTGAGGTGCAGAAAGAGGCTAGAGAGGTGCAGAAAGAAGAGAGTGAGGTGCAGAAAGAGGCAAGAGAGGTGCAGAAAGAGGCAGAGATGAGGTGCAGAAAGAAGAGAGTGAGGTGCAGAAAGAGGCAAGAGAGGTGCAGAAAGAAGAGAGTGAGGTGCAGAAAGAGGCAAGAGAGGTGCAGAAAGAAGAGAGTGAGGTGCAGAAAGAAGAGAGTGAGGTGCAGAAAGAGGCAAGAGAGGTGCAGAAAGAAGAGAGTGAGGTGCAGAAAGAGGCAAGTGAGGTGCAGAAAGAGGCAAGACAGGTGCAGAAAGAAGAGAGTGAGGTGCAGAAAGAGGCAAGAGAGGTTCAGAAAGAAGAGAGTGAGGTGCAGAAAGAAGAGAGTTAAGTGCAGAAAGAGGCAAGAGAGGTGCAGAAAGAAGAAAGTGAGGAGCAGAAAGAAGAGAGTGAGGTGCAGAAAGAGGCAAGATAGGTGCAGAAAGAAGAGAGTGAGGAACAGAAAGAGGGAAGAGAGGTGCAGACATAGGCAAGACAGGTGCAGAAAGAAGAGAGTGAGGTGCAGAAAGAGGCAAGAGAGGTGCAGAAAGAAGAGAGTGAGGTGCAGAAAGAAGAGAGTGAAGTGCAGAAAGAGGCAAGACAGGTGCAGAAAGAAGAGAGTGAGGTGCAGAAAGAGGCAAGAGAGGTGCACAAAGAGGCAAGAGAGGTGCAGAAAGAAGAGAGTGAGGTGCACAAAGAGGCAAGAGAGGTGCACAGATAGGCAAGAGAGGTGCAGAAAGCAGAGAGTGAGGAGCAGAAAGAAGAGAGTGAGGTGCAGAAAGAGGCAAGATAGGTGCAGAAAGAAGAGAGTGAGGTGCAGAAAGAGGCAAGAGAGGTGCAGAAATAGGCAAGACAGGTGCAGAAAGAAGAGAGTGAGGTGCAGAAAGAGGCAAGAGAGGTGCAGAAAGAAGAGAGTGAGGTGCAGAAAGAGGCAAGAGAGGTGCAGAAAGAAGAGAGTGAGGTGCAGAAAGAAGAGAGTGAGGTGCAGAAAGAGGCAAGACAGGTGCAGAAAGAAGAGAGTGAGGTGCAGAAAGAGGCAAGAGAGGTGCAGAAAGAAGAGAGTGAGGTGCAGAAAGAAGAGAGTTAAGTGCAGAAAGAGGCAAGAGAGGTGCAGAAAGAAGAAAGTGAGGTGCACAAAGAGGCAAGAGAGGTGCAAAGAGAGGCAAGAGAGGTGCAGAAAGCAGAGAGTGAGGAGCAGAAAGAAGAGAGTGAGGTGCAGAAAGAGGCAAGATGAGGTGCAGAAAGAGGCAAGAGAGGTGCAGAAAGAAGAGAGTGAGGTGCAGAAAGAGGCAAGATAGGTGCAGAAAGAAGAGAGTGAGGTGCAGAAAGAGGCAAGAGAGGTGCAGAAATAGGCAAGAGAGGTGCAGAAAGAAGAGAGTGAGGTGCAGAAAGAGGCAAGAGAGGTGCAGAAAGAAGAGAGTGAGGTGCAGAAAGAGGCAAGAGAGGTGCAGAAAGAAGAGAGTGAGGTGCAGAAAGAGGCAAGATAGGTGCAGAAAGAAGAGAGTGAGGTGCAGAAAGAGGCAAGAGAGGTGCAGAAAGAAGAGAGTGAGGTGCAGAAAGAAGAGAGTTAAGTGCAGAAAGAGGCAAGAGAGGTGCAGAAAGAAGAGAGTGAGGTGCAGAAAGAGGCAAGAGAGGTGCAGAAAGAAGCAAGAGTGAGGTGCAGAAAGAAGAGAGTGAGGTGCAGAAAGAGGCAAGAGAGGTGCAGAAAGAGGCAAGAGAGGTGCAGAAAGAAGAGAGTGAGGTGCAGAAAGAGGCAAGAGAGGTGCAGAAAGAAGAGAGTGAGGTGCAGAAAGAGGCAAGAGAGGTGCAGAAAGAAGAGAGTGAGGTGCAGAAAGAGGCAAGAGTAGGTGCAGAAAGAAGCAGAGTGAGGTGCAGAAAGAAGAACGTTCAGTGCAGAAAGAGGCAAGAGAGGTGCAAAGAGAGGCAAGAGAGGTGCAGAAAGCAGAGAGTGAGGAGCAGAAAGAAGAGAGTGAGGTGCAGAAAGAGGCAAGATAGGTGCAGAAAGAAGAGAGTGAGGTGCAGAAAGAGGCAAGAGAGGTGCAGAAATAGGCAAGAGAGGTGCAGAAAGAAGAGAGTGAGGTGCAGAAAGAAGAGAGTGAGGTGCAGAAAGAGGCAAGAGAGGTGCAGAAAGAAGAGAGTGAGGTGCAGAAAGAGGCAAGAGAGGTGCAGAAAGAGGCAAGACAGGTGCAGAAAGAAGAGAGTGAGGTGCAGAAAGAGGCAAGAGAGGTGCAGAAAGAAGAGAGTGAGGTGCAGAAAGAGGCAAGAGAGGTGCAGAAATAGGCAAGACAGGTGCAGAAAGAAGAGAGTGAGGTGCAGAAAGAGGCAAGAGAGGTGCAGAAAGAAGAGAGTGAGGTGCAGAAAGAGGCTAGAGAGGTGCAGAAAGAAGAGAGTGAGGTGCAGAAAGAGGCAAGAGAGGTGCAGAAAGAAGAGAGTGAGGTGCAGAAAGAAGAGAGTTAAGTGCAGAAAGAGGCAAGAGAGGTGCAGAAAGAAGAAAGTGAGGTGCACAAAGAGGCAAGAGAGGTGCAAAGAGAGGCAAGAGAGGTGCAGAAAGCAGAGAGTGAGGAGCAGAAAGAAGAGAGTGAGGTGCAGAAAGAGGCAAGATAGGTGCAGAAAGAAGAGAGTGAGGAACAGAAAGAGGGAAGAGAGGTGCAGACATAGGCAAGACAGGTGCAGAAAGAAGAGAGTGAGGTGCAGAAAGAGGCAAGAGAGGTGCAGAAAGAAGAAAGTGAGGTGCAGAAAGAGGCAAGAGAGGTGTAGAAATAGGCAAGACAGGTACAGAAAGAAGAGAGTGAGGTGCAGAAAGAGGCAAGAGAGGTGGAGGATGAAGAGAGTGAGGTGCATAAAGAGGCTAGAGAGGTGCAGAAGGAAGAGAGTGAGATGCAGAAAGAGGCAAGATGTACAGAAAGAAGAGAGTGAGGTGCAGAAAGAAGCAAAGTGAGGTGCAGAAAGAGGCAAGAGAGGTGCAGAAAGAAGCAGAGTGAGGTGCAGAAAGAAGAGAGTGAGGTGCAGAAAGAGGCAGAGTGAGGTGCAGAAAGAAGAGAGTGAGGTGCAGAAAGAGGCAAGATAGGTGCAGAAAGAAGAGAGTGAGGTGCAGAAAGAGGCAAGAGAGGTGCAGACATAGAAGAGAGTGAGGTGCAGAAAGAAGAGAGTTAAGTGCAGAAAGAGGCAAGAGAGGTGCAGAAAGAAGAAAGTGAGGTGCAGAAAGAGGCAAGAGAGGTGCAAAGAGAGGCAAGAGAGGTGCAGAAAGCAGAGAGTGAGGAGCAGAAAGAAGAGAGTGAGGTGCAGAAAGAGGCAAGATAGGTGCAGAAAGAAGAGCGTGAGGTACAGAAAGAGGGAAGAGGGGTGCAGACATAGGCAAGACAGGTGCAGAAAGAAGAGAGTGAGGTGCAGAAAGAGGCAAGAGAGGTGCAGAAAGAAGAGAGTGAGGTGCAGAAAGAAGAGAGTTAAGTGCAGAAAGAGGCAAGAGAGGTGCAGAAAGAAGAGAGTGAGGTGCAGAAAGAGGCAAGAGAGGTGCAAGAGAGGCAAGAGAGGTGCAGAAAGCAGAGAGTGAGGAGCAGAAAGAAGAGAGTGAGGTGCAGAAAGAGGCAAGATAGGTGCAGAAAGAAGAGAGTGAGGTGCAGAAAGAGGCAAGAGAGGTGCAGAAATAGGCAAGACAGGTGCAGAAAGAAGAGAGTGAGGTGCAGAAAGAGGCAAGAGAGGTGCAGAAAGAAGAGAGTGAGGTGCAGAAAGAAGAGAGTTAAGTGTAGAAAGAGGCAAGACAGGTGCAGAAAGAAGAGAGTGAGGTGCAGAAAGAGGCAAGAGAGGTGCAGAAAGAAGAGAGTGAGGTGCAGAAAGAAGAGAGTTAAGTGCAGAAAGAGGCAAGAGAGGTGCAGAAAGAAGAAAGTGAGGTGCACAAAGAGGCAAGAGAGGTGCAAAGAGAGGCAAGAGAGGTGCAGAAAGCAGAGAGTGAGGAGCAGAAAGAAGAGAGTGAGGTGCAGAAAGAGGCAAGATAGGTGCAGAAAGAAGAGAGTGAGGAACAGAAAGAGGGAAGAGAGGTGCAGACATAGGCAAGAGAGGTGCAGAAAGAAGGGAGTGAAGTGCAGAAAGAGGCAAGAGAGGTGCAGAAAGAAGAAAGTGAGGTGCACAAAGAGGCAAGAGAGGTGCAAAGAGAGGCAAGAGAGGTGCAGAAAGCAGAGAGGTGCAGAAAGAGGCAGAGAGGTGCAGAAAGAAGAGATTGAGGTGCAGAAAGAGGCAAGAGAGGTGCAGAAAGAAGAGAGTGAGGAGCAGAAAGAGGCAAGAGAGGTGCAGACATAGGCAAGACAGGTGCAGAAAGAAGAGAGTGAGGTGCAGAAAGAGGCAAGAGAGGTGCAGAAAGAAGAGAGTGAGGTGCAGAAAGAGGCAAGAGAGGTGCAGAAAGAGGCAAGAGAGGTGCAGAAAGAAGAGAGTGAGGTGCAGAAAGAGGCAAGAGAGGTGCAGAAAGAAGAGAGTGAGGTGCAGAAAGAGGCAAGAGAGGTGCAGAAAGAAGAGAGTGAGGTGCAGAAAGAGGCAAGATAGGTGCAGAAAGAAGAGAGTGAGGTGCAGAAAGAGGCAAGAGAGGTGCAGAAAGAAGAGAGTGAGGTGCAGAAAGAAGAGAGTTAAGTGCAGAAAGAGGCAAGAGAGGTGCAGAAAGAAGAAAGTGAGGTGCACAAAGAGGCAAGAGAGGTGCAAAGAGAGGCAAGAGAGGTGCAGAAAGCAGAGAGTGAGGAGCAGAAAGAAGAGAGTGAGGTGCAGAAAGAGGCAAGATAGGTGCAGAAAGAAGAGAGTGAGGAACAGAAAGAGGGAAGAGAGGTGCAGACATAGGCAAGACAGGTGCAGAAAGAAGAGAGTGAGGTGCAGAAAGAGGCAAGAGAGGTGCAGAAAGAAGAGAGTGAGGTGCAGAAAGAAGAAGAGTTAAGTGCAGAAAGAGGCAAGACAGGTACAGAAAGAAGAGAGTGAGGTGCAGAAAGAGGCAAGAGAGGTGCAGAAGGAAGAGAGTGAGTTGCAGAAAGAGGCAAGATGTGCAGAAAGAAGATAGTGAGGTGCAGAAAGAGGCAAGATAGGTGCAGAAAGAAGAGAGTGAGGTGCAGAAAGAGGCAAGAAAGGTGAAGAAATAGGCCAGACAGGTGCAGAAAGAAGCAGAGTCAGGTGCAGAAAGAGGCAAGAGAGGTGCAGAAAGAAGAGAGTGAGGTGCAGAAAGAAGAGAGTTAAGTGCAGAAAGAGGCAAGACAGGTGCAGAAAGAAGAGAGTGAGGTGCAGAAAGAGGCAAGAGAGGTGCAGAAAGAAGAGAGTGAGGTGCAGAAAGAAGAGAGTTAAGTGCAGAAAGAGGCAAGAGAGGTGCAGAAAGAAGAAAGTGAGGTGCACAAAGAGGCAAGAGAGGTGCAAAGAGAGGCAAGAGAGGTGCAGAAAGCAGAGAGTGAGGAGCAGAAAGAAGAGAGTGAGGTGCAGAAAGAGGCAAGATAGGTGCAGAAAGAAGAGAGTGAGGAACAGAAAGAGGGAAGAGAGGTGCAGACATAGGCAAGACAGGTGCAGAAAGAAGAGAGTGAGGTGCAGAAAGAGGCAAGAGAGGTGCAGAAAGAAGAGAGTGAGGTGCAGAAAGAAGAGAGTTAAGTGCAGAAAGAGGCAAGAGAGGTGCAGAAAGAAGAAAGTGAGGTGCACAAAGAGGCAAGAGAGGTGCAAAGAGAGGCAAGAGAGGTGCAGAAAGCAGAGAGTGAGGAGCAGAAAGAAGAGAGTGAGGTGCAGAAAGAGGCAAGATAGGTGCAGAAAGAAGAGAGTGAGGTGCAGAAAGAGGCAAGAGAGGTGCAGAAATAGGCAAGACAGGTGCAGAAAGAAGAGAGTGAGGTGCAGAAAGAAGAGAGTGAGGTGCAGAAAGAGGCAAGATAGGTGCAGAAAGAAGAGAAGTGAGGTGCAGAAAGAAGAGAGTGAGGTGCAGAAAGAGGCAAGACAGGTGCAGAAAGAAGAGAGTGAGGTGCAGAAAGAGGCAAGAGAGGTGCAGAAAGAAGAGAGTGAGGTGCAGAAAGAAGCAGAGAGGTGCAGAAAGAGGCAGAGAGAGGTGCAGAAAGAAGAAAGTGAGGTGCAGAAAGAGGCAAGAGAGGTGCAGAAAGAGGCAAGAGAGGTGCAGAAAGCAGAGAGTAGAGAGAAGGTGCAGAAAGAAGAGAGTGAGGTGCAGAAAGAGGCAAGATAGGTGCAGAAAGAAGAGAGCGAGGAACTGAAAGAGGGAAGAGAGGTGCAGACATAGGCAAGACAGGTGCAGAAAGAAGAGAGTGAGGTGCAGAAAGAGGCAAGAGAGGTGCAGAAAGAAGAAAGTGAGGCGCAGAAAGAGGCAAGAGAGGTGTAGAAATAGGCAAGACAGGTACAGAAAGAAGAGAGTGAGGTGCAGAAAGAGGTAAGAGAGGTGGAGGATGAAGAGAGTGAGGTGCATAAAGAGGCTAGAGAGGTGCAGAAGGAAGAGAGTGAGATGCAGAAAGAGGCAAGATGTACAGAAAGAAGAGAGTGAGGTGCAGAAAGAAGAAAGTTCAGTGCAGAAAGAGGCAAGAGAGGTGCAGAAAGAAGAGAGTGAGGTGCAGAAAGAGGCAAGAGAGGTGCAAAGAGAGGCAAGAGAGGTGCAGAAAGCAGAGAGTGAGGAGCAGAAAGAAGAGAGTGAGGTGCAGAAAGAGGCACATGAGGTGCAGAAGGAGGCAAGAGAGGTGCAGAAAGAAGAGAGTGAGGTGCAGAAAGAGGCAAGATAGGTGCAGAAAAAAGAGAGTGTTGTGCAGAAAGAGACAAGAGAGGTGCAGAAATAGGCAAGACAGGTTCAGAAAGAAGAGTTTGAGGTGTAGAAAGAGGCTAGAGAGGTGCAGAAAGAAGAGAGTGAGGTGCAGAAAGAGGCAAGGGAGGTGAATAAATAGGCAAGACAGGTACAGAAAGAAGAGGGTGAGGTGCAGAAAGAGGCAAGAGAGGTGCAGAATGAAGAGAGTGAAGTGCAGAAAGAGGTTAGAGAGGTGCAGAGAGAAGAGAGTGAGGTGCAGAAAGACGCAAACAAGGAACAGAAAGAAGAGTGAGGTGCAGAAAGAGGCGAGAGGTGCAGAAAAAGAGGGTGAGGTGCAAAAAGAGGCTAGATAGGTGCAGAAAGAAGAGAGTGAGGTGCAGAAAGAGGCAAGAGAGGTGCAGAAAGAAGAGAGTGAGGTGCAGAAAGAAGAGAGTTAAGTGCAGAAAGAGGCAAGAGAGGTGCAGAAAGAAGAAAGTGAGGTGCAGTAACAAAGAGGCAAGAGAGGTGCAAAGAGAGGCAAGAGAGGTGCAGAAAGCAGAGAGTGAGGAGCAGAAAGAAGAGAGTGAGGTGCAGAAAGAGGCAAGATAGGTGCAGAAAGAAGAGAGTGAGGAACAGAAAGAGGGAAGAGAGGTGCAGACATAGGCAAGACAGGTGCAGAAAGAAGAGAGTGAGGTGCAGAAAGAGGCAAGAGCGGTGCAGAAACAAGAGAGTGAGGTGCAGAAAGAAGAGAGTTAAGTGCAGAAAGAGGCAAGAGAGGTGCAGAAAGAAGAAAGTGAGGTGCACAAAGAGGCAAGAGAGGTGTAGAAAGCAGAGTGAGGAGCAGAAAGAAGAGAGTGAGGTGCAGAAAGAAGCAAGATAGGTGCAGAAAGAAGAGAGTGAGGTGCAGAAAGAGGCAAGAGAGGTGCAGAAATAGGCAAGACAGGTGCAGAAAGAAGAGAGTCAGGTGCAGAAAGAGGCAAGAGAGGTGCAGAAAGAAGAGAGTGAGGTGCAGAAAGAAGAGAGTTAAGTGTAGAAAGAGGCAAGACAGGTGCAGAAAGAAGAGAGTGAGGTGCAGAAAGAGGCAAGATAGGTGCAGAAAGAAGAGAGTGAGGTGCAGAAAGAAGAGAGTTCAGTGCAGAAAGAGGCAAGAGAGGTGCAGAAAGAAGAGAGTTAAGTGCAGAAAGAGGCAAGAGAGGTGCAGAAAGAAGAAAGTGAGGTGCACAAAGAGGCAAGAGAGGTGCAAAGAGAGGCAAGAGAGGTGCAGAAAGCAGAGAGTGAGGAGCAGAAAGAAGAGAGTGAGGTGCAGAAAGAGGCAAGATAGGTGCAGAAAGAAGAGAGTGAGGAACAGAAAGAGGGAAGAGAGGTGCAGACATAGGCAAGACAGGTGCAGAAAGAAGAGAGTGAGGTGCAGAAAGAGGCAAGAGAGGTGCAGAAAGAAGAGAGTGAGGGGCAGAAAGAAGAGAGGTAAGTGCAGAAAGAGGCAAGAGAGGTGCAGAAAGAAGAAAGTGAGGTGCACAAAGAGGCAAGAGAGGCAAGAGAGGTGTAGAAAGCAGAGTGAGGAGCAGAAAGAAGAGAGTGAGGTGCAGAAAGAAGCAAGATAGGTGCAGAAAGAAGAGAGTGAGGTGCAGAAAGAGGCAAGAGAGGTGCAGAAATAGGCAAGACAGGTGCAGAAAGAAGAGAGTCAGGTGCAGAAAGAGGCAAGAGAGGTGCAGAAAGAAGAGAGTGAGGTGCAGAAAGAAGAGAGTTAAGTGTAGAAAGAGGCAAGACAGGTGCAGAAAGAAGAGAGTGAGGTGCAGAAAGAGGCAAGATAGGTTCAGAAAGAAGAGAGTGAGGTGCAGAAAGAAGAGAGTTAAGTGCAGAAAGAGGCAAGAGAGGTGCAGAAAGAAGAAAGTGAGGTGCACAAAGAGGCAAGAGAGGTGCAAAGAGAGGTAAGAGAGGTGCAGAAAGCAGAGACTGAGGAGCAGAAAGAAGAAAGTGAGGTGCAGAAAGAGGCAAGATAGGTGCAGAAAGAAGAGAGTGAGGAACAGAAAGAGGGAAGAGAGGTGCAGACATAGGCAAGAGAGGTGCAGAAAGAAGGGAGTGAAGTGCAGAAAGAGGCAAGAGAGGTGCAGAAAGAAGAAAGTAAGGTGCACAAAGAGACAAGAGAGGTGCAAAGAGAGGCAAGAGAGGTGCAGAAAGCAGAAAGTGAAGAGCAGAAAGAAGAGAGTGAGGTGCAGAAAGAGGCAAGCTAGGTGCAGAAAGAAGAGAGTGAGGAACAGAAAGAGGGAAGAGAGGTACAGACATAGGCAAGACAGGTGCAGAAAGAAGAGAGTGAGGTGCATAAAGAGGCAAGAGAGGTGCATAAAGAAGAAAGTGAGGTGCAGAAAGAGGCAAGAGAGGTGTAGAAATAGGCAAAACAGGTACAGAAAGAAGAGAGTGAGGTGCAGAAAGAGGCAAGAGAGGTGGAGGATGAAGAGAGTGAGGTGCATAAAGAGGCTAGAGAGGTGCAGAAGGAAAAGAGTGAGATGCAGAAAGATGCAAGATGTACAGAAAGAAGAGAGTGAGGTGCAGAAAGAAGAAAGTTCAGTGCAGAAAGAGGCAAGAGAGGTGCAGAAAGAAGAGAGTGAGGTGCAGAAAGAGGCAAGAGAGGTGCAAAGAGAAGCAAGAGAGGTGCAGAAAGCAGAGAGTGAGGAGCAGAAAGAAGAGAGTGAGGTGCAGAAAGAGGCACATGAGGTGCAGAAGGAGGAAAGAGAGGTGCAGAAAGAAGAGAGTGAGGTGCAGAAAGAGGCAAGATAGGTGCAGAAAAAAGAGAGTGGTGTGCAGAAAGAGGCAAGAGAGGTGCAGAAATAGGCAAGACAGGTTCAGAAAGAAGAGAGTGAGGTGCAGAAAGAGGCTAGAGAGGTGCAGAAAGAAGAGAGTGAGGTGCAGAAAGAGGCAAGGGAGGTGAATAAATAGGCAAGACAGGTACAGAAAGAAGAGAGTGAGGTGCAGAAAGAGGCAAGAGAGGTGCAGAATGAAGAGAGTGAAGTGCAGAAAGAGGTTAGAGAGGTGCAGAGAGAAGAGAGTGAGGTGCAGAAAGACGCAAACAAGGAACAGAAAGAAGAGTGAGGTGCAGAAAGAGGCGAGAGGTGCAGAAAAAGAGGGTGAGGTGCAAAAAGAGGCTAGATAGGTGCAGAAAGAAGAGAGTGAGGTGCAGAAAGAGGCAAGAGAGGTGCAGAAAGAAGAGAGTGAGGTGCAGAAAGAAGAGAGTTAAGTGCAGAAAGAGGCAAGAGAGGTGCAGAAAGAAGAAAGTGAGGTGCACAAAGAGGCAAGAGAGGTGCAAAGAGAGGCAAGAGAGGTGCAGAAAGCAGAGAGTGAGGAGCAGAAAGAAGAGAGTGAGGTGCAGAAAGAGGCAAGATAGGTGCAGAAAGAAGAGAGTGAGGAACAGAAAGAGGGAAGAGAGGTGCAGACATAGGCAAGACAGGTGCAGAAAGAAGAGAGTGAGGTGCAGAAAGAGGCAAGAGCGGTGCAGAAACAAGAGAGTGAGGTGCAGAAAGAAGAGAGTTAGGTGCAGAAAGAGGCAAGAGAGGTGCAGAAAGAAGAAAGTGAGGTGCACAAAGAGGCAAGAGAGGTGTAGAAAGCAGAGTGAGGAGCAGAAAGAAGAGAGTGAGGTGCAGAAAGAGGCAAGATAGGTGCAGAAAGAAGAGAGTGAGGTGCAGAAAGAGGCAAGAGAGGTGCAGAAATAGGCAAGACAGGTGCAGAAAGAAGAGAGTGAGGTGCAGAAAGAGGCAAGAGAGGTGCAGAAAGAAGAGAGTGAGGTGCAGAAAGAAGAGAGTTAAGTGTAGAAAGAGGCAAGACAGGTGCAGAAAGAAGAGAGTGAGGTGCAGAAAGAGGCAAGAGAGGTGCAGAAAGAAGAGAGTGAGGTGCAGAAAGAAGAGAGTTAAGTGCAGAAAGAGGCAAGAGAGGTGCAGAAAGAAGAAAGTGAGGTGCACAAAGAGGCAAGAGAGGTGCAAAGAGAGGCAAGAGAGGTGCAGAAAGCAGAGACTGAGGAGCAGAAAGAAGAGAGTGAGGTGCAGAAAGAGGCAAGATAGGTGCAGAAAGAAGAGAGTGAGGAACAGAAAGAGGGAAGAGAGGTGCAGACATAGGCAAGAGAGGTGCAGAAAGAAGAGAGTTAAGTGCAGAAAGAGGCAAGAGAGGTGCAGAAAGAAGAAAGTGAGGTGCACAAAGAGGCAAGAGAGGTGCAAAGAGAGGCAAGAGAGGTGCAGAAAGCAGAGAGTGAGGAGCAGAAAGAAGAGAGTGAGGTGCAGAAAGAGGCAAGATAGGTGCAGAAAGAAGAGAGTGAGGAACAGAAAGAGGGAAGAGAGGTGCAGACATAGGCAAGACAGGTGCAGAAAGAAGAGAGTGAGGTGCAGAAAGAGGCAAGAGAGGTGCAGAAAGAAGAGAGTGAGGTGCAGAAAGAAGAGAGTGAGGTGCAGAAAGAGGCAAGAGAGGTGCAGAAAGAAGATAGTGAGGTGCAGAAAGAGGCAAGAGAGGTGCAGAAAGAGGCAAGAGAGGTGCAGAAAGAAGAGAGTGAGGTGCAGAAAGAGGCAAGAGAGGTGCAGAAAGAAGAGAGTGAGGTGCAGAAAGAGGCAAGAGAGGTGCAGAAAGAGGCAAGAGAGGTGCAGAAAGAAGAGAGTGAGGTGCAGAAAGAGGCAAGAGAGGTGCAGAAAGAAGAGAGTGAGGTGCAGAAAGAGGCAAGAGAGGTGCAGAAAGAAGAGAGTGAGGTGCAGAAAGAGGCAAGAGAGGTGCAGAAAGAAGAGAGTGAGGTGCAGAAAGAAGAGAGTGAGGTGCAGAAAGAGGCAAGAGAGGTGCAGAAAGAAGAGAGTGAGGTGCAGAAAGAGGCAAGAGAGGTGCAGAAAGAGGCAAGAGAGGTGCAGAAAGAAGAGAGTGAGGTGCAGAAAGAGGCAAGAGAGGTGCAGAAAGAGGCAAGAGAGGTGCAGAAAGAAGAGAGTGAGGTGCAGAAAGAGGCAAGAGAGGTGCAGAAAGAAGAGAGTGAGGTGCAGAAAGAGGCAAGAGAGGTGCAGAAAGAGGCAGAGAGAGGTGCAGAAAGAAGAGAGTGAGGTGCAGAAAGAGGCAAGAGAGGTGCAGAAAGAAGAGAGTGAGGTGCAGAAAGAGGGAAGAGAGGTGCAGACATAGGCAAGAGAGGTGCAGAAAGAAGAGAGTGAGGTGCAGAAAGAGGCAAGAGAGGTGCAGAAAGAAGAGAGTGAGGTGCAGAAAGAAGAAAGAGAAGTGCAGAAAGAGGCAAGAGAGGTGCAGAAAGAAGAGAGTGAGGTGCAGAAAGAGGCAAGAGAGGTGCAGAAAGAAGCAAGAGAGGTGCAGAAAGAAGAGAGTGAGGTGCAGAAAGAGGCAAGAGAGGTGCAGAAAGAAGAGAGTGAGGTGCAGAAAGAGGCAAGAGAGGTGCAGAAAGAGGCAAGAGAGGTGCAGAAAGAAGAGAGTGAGGTGCAGAAAGAGGCAAGAGAGGTGCAGAAAGAAGAGAGTGAGGTGCAGAAAGAAGAGAGTGAGGTGCAGAAAGAGGCAAGACAGGTGCAGAAAGAAGAGAGTGAGGTGCAGAAAGAGGCAAGAGAGGTGCAGAAAGAAGAGAGTGAGGTGCAGAAAGAAGAGAGTTAAGTGCAGAAAGAGGCAAGAGAGGTGCAGAAAGAAGATAGTAAGGTGCACAAAGAGCCAAGAGAGGTGCAAAGAAAGGCAAGAGAGGTGCAGAAAGCAGAGAGTGAGGAGCAGAAAGAAGAGAGTGAGGTGCAGAAAGAGGCAAGATAGGTGCAGAAAGAAGAGAGTGAGGAACAGAAAGAGGGAAGAGAGGTGCAGACATAGGCAAGACAGGTGCAGAAAGAAGAGAGTGAGGTGCATAAAGAGGCAAGAGAGGTACATAAAGAAGAAAGTGAGGTGCAGAAAGAGGCAAGAGAGGTGTAGAAATAGGCAAGACAGGTACAGAAAGAAGAGAGTGAGGTGCAGAAAGAGGCAAGAGAGGTGGAGGATGAAGAGAGTGAGGTGCATAAAGAGGCTAGAGAGGTGCAGAAGGAAAAGAGTGAGATGCAGAAAGAGGCAAGATGTACAGAAAGAAGAGAGTGAGGTGCAGAAAGAGGCAAGAGAGGTGCAGAAATAGGCAAGACAGGTGCAGAAAGAAGAGAGTGAGGTGCAGAAAGAAGAGAGTTAAGTGCAGAAAGAGGCAAGACAGGTGCAGAAAGAAGAGAGTGAGGTGCAGAAAGAGGCAAGATAGGTGCAGAAAGAAGAGAGCGAGGAACTGAAAGAGGGAAGAGAGGTGCAGACATAGGCAAGACAGGTGCAGAAAGAAGAGAGTGAGGTGCAGAAAGAGGCAAGAGAGGTGCAGAAAGAAGAGAGTGAGGTGCAGAAAGAGGCAAGAGAGGTGTAGAAATAGGCAAGACAGGTACAGAAAGAAGAGAGTGAGGTGCAGAAAGAGGTAAGAGAGGTGGAGGATGAAGAGAGTGAGGTGCATAAAGAGGCTAGAGAGGTGCAGAAGGAAGAGAGTGAGATGCAGAAAAAGGCAAGATGTACAGAAAGAAGAGAGTGAGGTGCAGAAAGAAGAAAGTTCAGTGCAGAAAGAGGCAAGAGAGGTGCAGAAAGAAGAGAGTGAGGTGCAGAAAGAGGCAAGAGAGGTGCAAAGAGAGGCAAGAGAGGTGCAGAAAGCAGAGAGTGAGGAGCAGAAAGAAGAGAGTGAGGTGCAGAAAGAGGCACATGAGGTGCAGAAGGAGGCAAGAGAGGTGCAGAAAGAAGAGAGTGAGGTGCAGAAAGAGGCAAGATAGGTGCAGAAAAAAGAGAGTGGTGTGCAGAAAGAGACAAGAGAGGTGCAGAAATAGGCAAGACAGGTTCAGAAAGAAGAGTTTGAGGTGTAGAAAGAGGCTAGAGAGGTGCAGAAAGAAGAGAGTGAGGTGCAGAAAGAGGCAAGGGAGGTGAATAAATAGGCAAGACAGGTACAGAAAGAAGAGGGTGAGGTGCAGAAAGAGGCAAGAGAGGTGCAGAATGAAGAGAGTGAAGTGCAGAAAGAGGTTAGAGAGGTGCAGAGAGAAGAGAGTGAGGTGCAGAAAGACGCAAACAAGGAACAGAAAGAAGAGTGAGGTGCAGAAAGAGGCGAGAGGTGCAGAAAAAAGAGGGTGAGGTGCAAAAAGAGGCTAGATAGGTGCAGAAAGAAGAGAGTGAGGTGCAGAAAGAGGCAAGAGAGGTGCAGAAAGAAGAGAGTGAGGTGCAGAAAGAAGAGAGTTAAGTGCAGAAAGAGGCAAGAGAGGTGCAGAAAGAAGAAAGTGAGGTGCAGAAAGAAGAGAGTTAAGTGCACAAAGAGGCAAGAGAGGTGCAAAGAGAGGCAAGAGAGGTGCAGAAAGCAGAGAGTGAGGAGCAGAAAGAAGAGAGTGAGGTGCAGAAAGAGGCAAGATAGGTGCAGAAAGAAGAGAGTGAGGAACAGAAAGAGGGAAGAGAGGTGCAGACATAGGCAAGACAGGTGCAGAAAGAAGAGAGTGAGGTGCAGAAAGAGGCAAGAGCGGTGCAGAAACAAGAGAGTGAGGTGCAGAAAGAAGAGAGTTAAGTGCAGAAAGAGGCAAGAGAGGTGCAGAAAGAAGAAAGTGAGGTGCACAAAGAGGCAAGAGAGGTGCAGAAAGCAGAGTGAGGAGCAGAAAGAAGAGAGTGAGGTGCAGAAAGAGGCAAGATAGGTGCAGAAAGAAGAGAGTGAGGTGCAGAAAGAGGCAAGAGAGGTGCAGAAATAGGCAAGACAGGTGCAGAAAGAAGAGAGTCAGGTGCAGAAAGAGGCAAGAGAGGTGCAGAAAGAAGAGAGTGAGGTGCAGAAAGAAGAGAGTTAAGTGTAGAAAGAGGCAAGACAGGTGCAGAAAGAAGAGAGTGAGGTGCAGAAAGAGGCAAGATAGGTTCAGAAAGAAGAGAGTGAGGTGCAGAAAGAAGAGAGTTAAGTGCAGAAAGAGGCAAGAGAGGTGCAGAAAGAAGAAAGTGAGGTGCACAAAGAGGCAAGAGAGATGCAAAGAGAAGCAAGAGAGGTGCAGAAAGCAGAGACTGAGGAGCAGAAAGAAGAAAGTGAGGTGCAGAAAGAGGCAAGATAGGTGCAGAAAGAAGAGAGTGAGGAACAGAAAGAGGGAAGAGAGGTGCAGACATAGGCAAGAGAGGTGCAGAAAGAAGAGAGTTAAGTGCAGAAAGAGGCAAGAGAGGTGCAGAAAGAAGAAAGTGAGGTGCACAAAGAGGCAAGAGAGGTGCAAAGAGAGGCAAGAGAGGTGCAGAAAGCAGAGAGTGAGGAGCAGAAAGAAGAGAGTGAGGTGCAGAAAGAGGCAAGATAGGTGCAGAAAGAAGAGAGTGAGGAACAGAAAGAGGGAAGAGAGGTGCAGACATAGGCAAGACAGGTGCAGAAAGAAGAGAGTGAGGTGCAGAAAGAGGCAAGAGAGGTGCAGAAAGAAGAGAGTGAGGGGCAGAAAGAAGAGAGGTAAGTGCAGAAAGAGGCAAGAGAGGTGCAGAAAGAAGAAAGTGAGGTGCACAAAGAGGCAAGAGAGGTGCAAAGAGAGGTAAGAGAGGTGCAGAAAGCAGAGACTGAGGAGCAGAAAGAAGAAAGTGAGGTGCAGAAAGAGGCAAGATAGGTGCAGAAAGAAGAGAGTGAGGTACAGAAAGAGGCAAGAGAGGTGCAGAAATAGGCAAGAGAGGTGCAGAAAGAAGGGAGTGAAGTGCAGAAAGAGGCAAGAGAGGTGCAGAAAGAAGAAAGTAAGGTGCACAAAGAGACAAGAGAGGTGCAAAGAGAGGCAAGAGAGGTGCAGAAAGCAGAAAGTGAAGAGCAGAAAGAAGAGAGTGAGGTGCAGAAAGAGGCAAGCTAGGTGCAGAAAGAAGAGAGTGAGGAACAGAAAGAGGGAAGAGAGGTACAGACATAGGCAAGACAGGTGCAGAAAGAAGAGAGTGAGGTGCAGAAAGAGGCAAGAGAGGTGCAGAAAGAAGAAAGTGAGGTGCAGAAAGAGGCAAGAGAGGTGTAGAAATAGGCAAGACAGGTACAGAAAGAAGAGAGTGAGGTGCAGAAAGAGGCAAGAGAGGTGGAGGATGAAGAGAGTGAGGTGCATAAAGAGGCTAGAGAGGTGCAGAAGGAAAAGAGTGAGATGCAGAAAGATGCAAGATGTACAGAAAGAAGAGAGTGAGGTGCAGAAAGAAGAAAGTTCAGTGCAGAAAGAGGCAAGAGAGGTGCAGAAAGAAGAGAGTGAGGTGCAGAAAGAGGCAAGAGAGGTGCAAAGAGAAGCAAGAGAGGTGCAGAAAGCAGAGAGTGAGGAGCAGAAAGAAGAGAGTGAGGTGCAGAAAGAGGCAAATGAGGTGCAGAAGGAGGCAAGAGAGGTGCAGAAAGAAGAGAGTGAGGTGCAGAAAGAGGCAAGATAGGTGCAGAAAAAAGAGAGTGGTGTGCAGAAAGAGGCAAGAGAGGTGCAGAAATAGGCAAGACAGGTGCAGAAAGAAGAGAGTGAGGTGCAGAAAGAGGCAAGAGAGGTGCAGAAAGAAGAGAGTGAGGTGCAGAAAGAGGCAAGGGAGGTGAATAAATAGGCAAGACAGGTACAGAAAGAAGAGAGTGAGGTGCAGAAAGAGGCAAGAGATGTGCAGAATGAAGAGAGTGAAGTGCAGAAAGAGGTTAGAGAGGTGCAGAGAGAAGAGAGTGAGGTGCACAAAGACGCAAACAAGGAACAGAAAGAAGAGTGAGGTGCAGAAAGAGGCAAGAGAGGTGCATAAAAAAGAGGGTGAGGTGCAAAAAGAGGCTAGATAGGTGCAGAAAGAAGAGAGTGAGGTGCAGAAAGAGGCAAGAGAGGTGCAGAAAGAAGAGAGTGAGGTGCAGAAAGAAGAGAGTTAAGTGCAGAAAGAGGCAAGAGAGGTGCAGAAAGAAGAAAGTGAGGTGCACAAAGAGGCAAGAGAGGTGCAAAGAGAAGCAAGAGAGGTGCAGAAAGCAGAGAGTGAGGAGCAGAAAGAAGAGAGTGAGATGTAGAAAGAGGCAAGATAGGTGCAGAAAGAAGAGAGTGAGGAACAGAAAGAGGGAAGAGAGGTGCAGACATAGGCAAGACAGGTGCAGAAAGAAGAGAGTTAAGTGCAGAAAGAGGCAAGAGAGGTGCAGAAAGAAGAGAGTGAGGTGCAGAAAGAGGAAAGAGATGTGCAGAAAGAGGACAGTGAGGTGCAGAAAGAAGAAAGTGAGGTGCAGAAAGATGCAGAGAGAGCAGAGTAGCAGAAAGAAGAGAGTGAGGTGCAGAAAGAGGCAAGATAGGTGCAGAAAGAAGAGAGTGAGGTGCAGAAAGAGGCAAGAGAGGTGCAGAAATAGGCAAGACAGGTGCAGAAAGAAGAGAGTGAGGTGCAGAAAGAGGCAAGAGAGGTGCAGAAAGAAGAGAGTGAGGTGCAGAAAGAAGAGAGTTAAGTGCAGAAAGAGGCAAGAGAGGTGCAGAAAGAAGAGAGTGAGGTGCAGAAAGAGGCAAGAGAGGTGCAGAAAGAAGAGAGTGAGGTGCAGAAAGAAGAGAGTTAAGTGCAGAAAGAGGCAAGAGAGGTGCAGAAAGAAGAAAGTGAGGTGCACAAAGAGGCAAGAGAGGTGCAAAGAGAGGCAAGAGAGGTGCAGAAAGCAGAGAGTGAGGAGCAGAAAGAAGAGAGTGAGGTGCAGAAAGAGGCAAGATAGGTGCAGAAAGAAGAGAGTGAGGAACAGAAAGAGGGAAGAGAGGTGCAGACATAGGCAAGACAGGTGCAGAAAGAAGAGAGTGAGGTGCAGAAAGAGGCAAGAGAGGTGCAGAAAGAAGAAAGT
>CAWUFW010028428.1:0-21882 GCA_963921515.1 Calotriton arnoldi | reverse complement strand
GGCTAATGCCTGGGTGATTGCATGAGTGCAGGGATAGTACCTGGGTGATTGGAGGACTGCATAGGTAGTGCCTGGGTGATTTTGTAAGTGCATGGGTACTGAATGGGTGATTGAAGGAGTGCATGGGTACTGCTTGGGTGATTAGAGGAGTGCAAGGATACTGCCTGGGTTATTGCATGACTGCATAGGTAGTGCCTGGGTGATTGCATGAGTGCAGAGGTAGTGCCTGGGTGATTGGAGGAGTGCATAGGTTGTGCCTGGGTGATTTTATGACTGCATGGATAGTGCCTGGGTTATTGCATGACTGCATAGGTAGTGCATGACTGATTGCATGAGTGCAGGGGTAGAGCCTGGGAGATTGTAGAAGTGCTTAGGTAGTGCCTGGGTGATTTTATAACTGCATGGATAGTGCCTGGGTTATTGAAGGACTGAATGCGTAAAGCATGACTGATTGCACAAGTGCAAGGGTAGTGCCTGGCTGATTGAAGGACTGCATACATAGTACCTCAGTGCATGGATGAGTGCATCAGTAGTGGCTATGTGATTGCAGACTTACAGGTGAGACATATAATGGATTGCTGCTTTATATTTGACTATGCCCAACATCCTGAATAGTAGCAGAATAGTGAAATTGCAGCACAAAAGTGAGGTTTATGACATAGAGTACAGTTTTGTACTGCAGCTTCACCATTCTGTAACTACTCAGGCTGTTGGGTGTACCCAAATGTAAAGCATTAAACCTACAGATATGTCTGCTATAAATCTCACTATATTCCTGAAAGCATGCATGCATATGTGTCTACCTTTTGAAATCATCATCATATATAAAAGAAATAAACACATAGACTGCACTTTACATTTGAAAGACACACCTACATTTCTGTAGTGTATTTCAAGTGTACCTTTCCCCAGACTCATAGAAAGTAGCCTAATCAGTAATCCCTCTGCCAACATGTCTTAAAACTCACTTTTGTTCTGCAGCTTCACCATTGAACGAATATTGGGCCTAGCCAAACATAAAGCAGCAACCTATCACATGTCTCTACGATAACTCTAACCATATTCCTAAAAGCATGCATGCTTCTATCTGTACCTATTGCCAAAAGCATAACACATATCAGAATACATGTGAAGTAGAACCATAACCACACTCACAAGACCATAAAGGCCTTAAAACTTGACAAAGTATACTTAACATTTCAAGCACACACCTAGATTTATGCAGCATATTTCAAGTGAACTTTTACACAGACTCTTATAAAGTACCAAAATCAATAATTCCTCTCCCAACATATCTTAAATATCACTTTTCTACTACTGCTGCTTCACTATTCTAGTACTAATCAGGTATGGAGCATAGTTAACAGCAAAGCAACCCTTCACTTATCTTTGTTGAAAGTCTCCCCATATTTCTAAAAGCATGTATGCATATATCTGTACCTTTTCCTAGTATCATCATATATAAAAGAAACATACAAATAAATCTATACCTATATTTTATAAATCTAGCATCTTCAGATGCATAACACATATGAAAATACATCTGCAAGTACAGACATACCACAGTCACAGAACCATACAGATCTTAAACCTTAAGAAGCAGCACTTCTCATTTCAAATAGACACCTAAAATAATGTGATATATTTCAACCATACCTTTCAACAGACTCATACAAAATACGCTAATCACTAATTCCTCTGCCAACATGTTTTAAACCACAGTTTTGAGCTGCAGCTTCACCATTCTGCAACTACTTATGCTATTGGACCTACACAAATACAAACTAGCAACCCTTCACAAGTCTCTGCTGTAAGTCTCATCATATTCCTAAAAGCATGCATGCATATGTCTGTACCTTTTTCTAGCAGCATCATATATAAAAGTAATATACAGATAGATGTATACCTGTGTTTTATACATATATCATCTTCAGACGCATAACAAGTACCATAATACATGTGCAAGTAGAGACATACCTCAGTCACAACACCATCCACTGCTCAAAACTTCACAGACTACACTTCAAATTTCAAACAGACACTGAAAATGATGCGGTATATGTGAAATATCTTTCCACACATCATACAAATTACTCTAATAAATAATATCTCTACAAACATATCTCAAACCTCACTTTTGTGCTGCTGCTTTACCATTCTACAACTACTTATTATGTTACACCTAGCCAAATACAAAGCAGGAACCCTTCACATGTCTCTGCTAAAAGTCTCACCATATTCCTAAAAGCATGCATGCATGTCTGTACCACAACACTATCCACACCTCAAAAATTCACAGAACAAACTTCCGATTTCAAGCAAACACCAAAACTTATGTGGCATATTTCAGCTGTACCTCTCTAGAGACTTAAAAAAAGAAGCCTAATTACTAATACCTTATGTCAACATCTTTTAAACCACACTTTTATGCTGCATCTTCACCATTCTACTACTACTCACAGTCTTGAGCCTACCACATAAAAAGCAACAACACCTCTTTGCTATACATCATGCACCTTTGAATGTATGAGACATATGAAAATACATATACAAGTAGAGACATACTTCAGACACAAGTCCATGCACACCTTAAAACTTGACAGACTGCATTTTTAATTTGAAAGCAACACCTAAAATTATGCGGTATACTATAAATGTACATATCCACACACTAAAAAAACTACCATAATCACTAATCCATCTTCCAATGTACACATATTACTATACAGAATCTATTTCAAACAACATTTAACTACAATAAAACAAACTACAATACACATCTCTACATTTAATATTATATTTCAAACATCACAGTTCTTCAATAATTTTTAAAGATTAAAAATAAAGCTAATACATAATACACCTCACAAATGTGTAACTCACTTTCCAAATTGATTTGTAGAATATGAAATATCTCAAACTCATAAAAGATTTTCGTATGCACAAAATCAATGTAATGCACCACTCTCAACAAGGTAAAACCAGTAATTGCAAACTTTCCCTCTCTTTCTCCACACAAATAAATGTAAGTAACAAATCATATTGCTTCCTACATAATTTCAAATTGTAAAACACATTTCTATTGGTTAGACATATTAACCCTTAACAACTGACTTCTAAAAGTGACCAAACTGGTTCTGGAATTTTTGGGAGTCGCGACTCCTCCGTGCACCAATGCGATGGAGCCGCAAATCCATACGAGAGTTCAAAAATATATTACAAATAAAAATACCACTATTTTTTAAGAACACCCCACTTCTAAAGATAGTACTGACTTGGGAAATTATACTTTAATAACATATCACTTATATATAAATTACAATTTCACATTTTAAGTCCACAGTTAAGTTTCAACCCTTCCCCCATTCTGCTTAATGCCAGTTTCCATAGTAACAGTTCATGGAACAGTCAACTGAACTAACAGGTCACAAGTTCACCATATTTTCAAGTTCAGCACACAAGGCTACAAATGCAAACAGCAGGTGTGGTTGACGTTTGCAAAATATCACCTTATCCTATCTACTGTACCTTTCAAACATTTTCTACTAACCAATAAGAAACATGTTTTTTAAAGAAAGTAACATGCACCCTATTTTTAAATCTACAATGATCTTAAACAGCCAATCAATTCTCTATTTTTTTTTAAAACAGCATCTTGACCACCATTTTACATACCTCTCATTCTACCAACTGACTACCTCAGCTACAGACATCTTTTCATTACTTCCAGACATCCCTTCAAGATGCTTACAGTATGGGTTGTTGGACACAGCTATGTTTTCTGGTGCAAAAGGTATGCTGAATGAAGGGTTATTGACAAAGACCTAGCTTTGCAAAATGTTGATATTAAATGAATTGCACAGAGAGGATTAAAGTGCCACCAATTGATGCCTTTGGTTAAAACCTTTTTGCATCTCCAACCGCCTGACCTCATGATTGTGCACTGTGGTGGTAATGACCTAGGCACATTGGCTGTGGTAGGTCTGGAAATGCTAATGAAGGACTCCTTTGCACAATTGATGTTGCTTTCACCTCAGACTGTCTTTGTATACTCTAATATATGCCAAAGACAGAAATGGAAGTGGTCAAATCAATTCTGTCCACAGATTGAGAAAGCTAGAAAGAATGTCAATAAAGCTGTTTCTGCTTACCTCAGAGTCCATAGGATGGGCTCCATCTATAACAACAATCTACGTTTTGATATGGATGACATTTACAGAAGTAATGGAGTACACTTCACAGATCAAGGAAACAGAGTTTTTCTCAACAACCTAAAGCTGTGCATCCGCACTTACATGTAGCTAAAACAAACTCATAATGAAAACAAGGGCTCTTTTTAGAGCCACCATATAACACAATAGTGAATATATTTTTTTTTACACATGCATATTTTTTTTACATTTTTTGTGGATTTGCACACCCGACGCGAATCTGCAAAAGCATTAATTCAATGTACTACAACACAATACATTTTTCAGGTTTAACTATTCATTTTTTATTTTATATATTTTTAACAACTCTATCAATTGTAATCTTGTCATTAACTTCAATCACAGTACCTCTTTAAAACAACTTCATAAATACAACACTGCCTTCTAAATTATATACTACTAAATTATTTATTTGAGGTGAATTCACGAATCCAACGCAATGTTACATGGGGGGCCGCGCTGAAAGCCGCTTTGGGATCGCGACTCCAAAATAGAAAGAAAGAAAACCGCCCCACTTCCATTATTTGGTATTCTCCCGGGGACCCCATCCCCCGGGGCATTACCTCTCTTAATATTAATAAAAAATAAGGGACGGGGGCCACGTGGCCCCCCTTCCCTCTGCCACTATTGGCCCCGGGAACCCCATCCCCCGGGGCCCGCCAGCATTTTTTTTTTCAATTTTGGAGTGGGCCGCTTGGCCCCCCTCCTAAGGCCAATAATAACCCCGGGTACCCTATCCCCTGGGGCATTGCCTCTTTTTTATATTTAAAAAAAAAATAGTATGGGAGGGGGGCCGCGTGGCCACCCTTCCCAGGGCCAGTTTTGGCCCCGGGGACCCCATCCCCCAGGGCCTGGCCACAACATTGGGGACTGTGGGGGGAGCCCCAATGCCCCCGCAGTCCCAGCCGGCTCCCCGCCTCCTGCGGGACCCGGCAATGCTTTTGGGCATGGGGAGCTGCTAACATGCAGCTCCCCTTGCCCAAAAGCAGTTCTGCTTTGCTTCTTGGAAGCGAGAGCAGGTTTCTGCTCACGCTTCCAAGTAGCAAAGCAGTGTCTGCTATGGCAGGGCGGGAGCCGCGCTCTCGCCCTGCCATAGCAAACGGCAATGTCCCGGGGGTGGGCACCCCAGGACATTGCAGGAGCCGGCCCTGGGGGGTGGCTGTCCCCAGGACCTCGGAGAGCTCCAAGAGGGGGGCCCGTGGCCCCCTCCCAACATGTGAATGGCCCAGGGGAGGTGGTGGTCCCTGGGGCAGTGGGGGGCTGCATGCCCCCCCATGTAATCAAGATCCACCGGGGGAGGTGGCAGTCCCGTGGGCTGCAGGGTCCTCCACAGGGCCCCCGCATAAATTTTACAAATACCCCCAGGACCTGGCCCACCCGGGGGCTCAATAAAATGAAGCACAGGAGACCGCGCTTTGTTTTTTTAAATTTTCTCCGTGGGATTCGTGCACCCAGCACGACGTTACACGGGGGGGCACGCTGAGAGCTGCATTAGGGTCGCGACTCCAAATTAGAAAAAAAAAATGCCCCACATCCATTATTCGATATTCGCCCCGGGGACCCCATCCCCCGGGGCCTGCCAGATTTTATTTTTTTATTACAAATTATGGAGGGGGGCCGCGTGGCCCCTCTCCTAAGGCCAATAATGTCCCCGGGGACCCCATCCGCCAGGGCATTGCCTCTTTCTAAATATTCTTTTTTTTTTTTAAATAGTACGGGATGGGGGACCGCATGGCCCCCCATCCCATGGCCACTTTTGGCCCTGGGGACCCCATCCCCTGGGGCCCGGCATTATTTATTTTTTATTAAAAAAAAAAATTAGAAAAGGGAGGGGGCTGCGTGGCCCCCTTCCCTGGGCCACTATTGGCCCCAGGGACCCCATCCCCTGGGTCCAGACCTCACATTGGGGACCGTGGGGGGAGCCCCAATGCCCCCATGGTCCCTGCCGGCTCCCCGCCTCCTGCAGGAGCCGGCATTGCTTTTGGACAAGGAGAGCTGCTAAATGCAGCTCCCCTGGTCCAAAAGCAATACTGCTTTGCTTCTTGGAAGCGAGAGCAGGTTTCCTGCTCTTGCTTCCAAGAAACAAAGCAGTGTTTGCTATGGCAGGGCGGGAGCCGTTATCCTGCCCTGCCATAGCAAACTGCAATGTCCTGGGTGTGGGCACCCCGGCACATTGCTGGAGCCGGCCCTGGGGGGTGGCGGTCCCAAGGGCCATGGAGGGCTCCTGGAGGGGGGCCACGCAGCCCCCCTCCCAACTTAAAACATAGCCCCGAGAGGTGGTGGTCACTGCAGCTTGGGGGGCCCGCGAGGCCCCCCCCCATAATTAATTAATTCCCGGGAAGGTGGCGGTCCTCGGGGCTGCGGGGGGCTACGTGCCCCCCAATGTAATCAAGATTGCTCCGGGCAGGTGGCGGTCCCGGGGCTGCGGGGGCTTCCGCAGGGCCACCGCATAAATTTTCCGTCTACCCCCGGGACCTGGCCCACCCGGGGGCTCATTAAAACGAAGCACGGGAGACCGCGCTTCGTTTTTTTTAATTTTCTCTGCGGGATTCCCACACCCAGCGCGAATTCTGCCGAAAAAACAAAAAAAATGCTTTTTTTGGCCCCCAGTAGGTAATATATATATATATATATCACTGCTCAAGGTTGTCCACCTGTAAGTAGCACTCGAGCAACAGCTTGATTCATGTGTAGGTAAGGACGGGGAACCGCCCGCAGGAGCCGCTCCATAATGGTATAGCCTGACGCGTTTCGAATCACCATATGATTCTCTTCAGAGGCTTTAATGGAACGGAGTGCGCAACCGCTGACCCACTTCTGACACACCCCCCCAATGGGAGGCTCGAATTAAACTGTGCTTTCTGGGAAGTGTAGTGCGGGGGGCACATAATCAAGTCCTGTATGGACCCCACAGGTGGGCCCGTCCACGATCCTGTATACAGCTGCTGTTCTACTTTCGTGGCCCCCAATCTTACGGGGTGGTGCACACTCCACGGCTGGACTGCGCACTCCGTTCCATTAAAGCCTCTGAAGAGAATCATATGGTGATTCGAAACGCGTCAGGCAATACCACTATGGAGCGGCTCCTGCGGGCGGTTCCCCGTCCTTACCTACACATGAATCAAGCTGTTGCTCGAGTGCTACTTACAGGTGGACAACCTTGGAGCAGTGATTTTAACGCGGCAGTCCAGCCGCGGAGTGTGCACCACCCCGTAAGATTGGGGGCCACGAAAGTGGAACAGCAGTTGTATACAGGATCGTGGACGGGCCCACCTGTGGGGTCCATACAGGACTTGATTATGTGCCTCCCGCACTACACTTCCCAGAAGGCACAGTTTCATTCGAGCCTCCCATTGGGGGTGTGTCAGAAGTGGGTCAGCGGTTGGGCACTCCGTTCCATTAAAGCCTCTGAAGAGAATCATATGGTGATTCGAAACGCGTCAGGCAATACCACTATGGAGCGGCTCCTGCGGGCGGTTCCCCGTCCTTACCTACACATGAATCAAGCTTTTGCTCGAGTGCTACTTACAGGTGGACAACCTTGGAGCAGTGATTTTAACGCGCAGTCCAGCCGCGGAGTGTGCACCACCCCGTAAGATTGGGGGCCACGAAAGTGGAACAGCAGCTGTATACAGGATCGTGGACGGGCCCACCTGTGGGGTCCATACAGGACTTGATTATGTGCCCCCGCCCTACACTTCCCAGAAGGCACAGTTTCATTCGAGCCTCCCATTGGGGGGTGTGTCAGAAGTGGGTCAGCGGTTGCGCACTCCGTTCCATTAAAGCCTCTGAAGAGAATCATATGGTGATTCGAAACGCGTCAGGCAATACCACTATGGAGCGGCTCCTGCGGGCGGTTCCCCGTCCTTACCTACACATGAATCAAGCTGTTGCTCGAGTGCTACTTACAGGTGGACAACCTTGGAGCAGTTATTTTAACGCGGCAGTCCAGCCGCGGAGTGTGCACCACCCCGTAAGATTGGGGGCCACGAAAGTGGAACAGCAGCTGTATACAGGATCGTGGACGGGCCCACCTATGGGGTCCATACAGGACTTGATTATGTGCCCCCCGCACTACACTTCCCAGAAGGCACAGTTTCATTCGAGCCTCCCATTGGGGGGGTGTCAGAAGTGGGTCAGCGGTTGCGCACTCCGTTCCATTAAAGCCTCTGAAGAGAATCATATGGTGATTCGAAACGCGCCAGGCAATACCACTATGGAGCGGCTCCTGCGGGCGGTTCCCCATCCTTACTTACACATGAATCAAGCTGTTGCTCGAGTGCTACTTACAGGTGGACAACCTTGGAGCAGTGATTTTAACGCGGCAGTCCAGCCAGGGAGTGTGCACCACCCCGTAAGATTGGGGGCCACGAAAGTGGAACAGCAGCTGTATACAGAATCGTGGACGGGCCCACCTGTGGGGTCCATACAGGACTTGATTATGTGCCCCCCGCACTACACTTCCCAGAAGGCACAGTTTCATTCGAGCCTCCCATTGGGGGGGTGTGTCAGAAGTAGGTCAGCGGTTGCGCACTCCGTTCCATTAAAGCCTCTGAAGAGATCATATGGTGATTCGAAACGCGTCAGGCAATACCACTATGGAGCGGCTCCTGCGGGCGGTTCCCCGTCCTTACCTACACATGAATCAAGCTGTTGCTCGAGTGCTACTTACAGGTGGACAACCTTGGAGCAGTGATTTTAACGCGGCAGTCCAGCCGCGGAGTGTGCACCACCCCGTAAGATTGGGGGCCACGAAAGTGGAACAGCAGCTGTATACAGGATCGTGGACGGGCCCACCTGTGGGGTCCATACAGGACTTGATTATGTGCCCCCCGCACTACACTTCCCAGAAGGCACATTTTCATTCGAGCCTCCCATTGGGGGTGTGTCAGAAGTGGGTCAGCGGTTGCGCACTCCGTTCCATTAAAGCCTCTGAAGAGAATCATATGGTGATTCGAAACGCGTCAGGCAATACCACTATGGAGCGGCTCCTGCGGGCAGTTCCCCGTCCTTACCTACACATGAATCAAGCTGTTGCTGGAGTGCTACTTACAGGTGGACAACCTTGGAGCAGTGATATATATATATATATATATATATATATATATATATATATATATATATATATATATATATAGATATATATGTCTCCCTTTGGCGTTCTTCCTCTCGAACACCCAATCCGGCGGCATCCGCCCAACAAACTTCGACTCCACTGTTTCAAAGTAAGTGTTTTAAGAGTTCATGTTTATTTGACTTTTACATGGCAAAAAAAGCATAGTCCTTATCTCCACAAACTCGGACCGACGCGTTTCAGCGAATTGCCTTCTACTGGGTATATATATATCCAAACAACCCCTGCTCCACATGGAAGAGAGCACGCACATGAGGAAAGCTGGGTTAAAGGCATCTTTATTCCATAGGGCCTCCTCCGACCCGGTAAGCAAGAGAGACGCATTTCGGCTGTCACAGCAGCCTTTATCAATCTAGTAAGCGCCATTTTTCTTTAACCTTATATACAATGTCATCATAGACATAGAAGACATATCATGCTTCTAATTAAAAAAGGTACATACTACCCAAAAAGTGCACGCTAATGCATTCACATTTAATATAATGGGTATACTTAGTGGTCACAGATATAACTGAAAAAATATAAAAACGCAATGTGCATTCATATAAATCAATTATATGCATAATACATCGTCAGACCACTAAAATATACATGCACAATAATACGATTGGCAATTATATTGGAAATGTATCCTTTTTTCAATGAAATAGAACATCTAATATAGTTGTCTCATGTTAAAAAGAATTGCGCAAACCTCTTTCTCGTAACACTTAAAAACAAGAAGCATGCTGTGTGAATATAAAGCGCCAGTGAGATAAAATCAATGCATACACTTAATCCCTTTAATAACCTTTAGACCACTCGAGGCTGGGCCCGTAAAACTCACTCGCGGTTGAAATGAAGGGCAAGGCTGGTTAGTGCTGAGTTCCATATACATATGCAGGCACAAATGGGGCCAAAGGTCGAAAACAACATCAGACTGACAAACGAAATAAAACACTGTGGGGAAAATTTACAAGCCCCTTGCGACACATTTGCGCCGCCGTTGCGTCACTTCTGTGACGCAGCGGCGGCGTAAACCATGCATCACGTTGCGACTTATTTACAACGTGATGCATCTAGAGAGATGAGTCACGTTGTAAAGCCCTGCGCCACATTAAACCTGCATCAGGTTTAATGTATGCAGGGTGGGCGTTCCATCGGAAAAAGCCTCGTAAAAGTGACGCAGTGAAATCTACAAGATTTCACTGAGTCACTTTTCAGAGGCCGCTGCGACAAAACCTTACGCCTGCTTGTAAGGAGTGGCACAGCACGTTAGGTATGGGCGGTCCCTGAACATTGCTGGAGTTGCGTCGCACTTGCGACACGACTCCAGCAATGCGCCACCCTTACGCCATCAGATGCGACACGCATCTGTCTATCCCTGCGCCACGGTGCGCCGCACTGTAAATGCAACGCATCCGTGGTGGCGCAAGTGTAGAATTGCGTGTCGCATCGGTACTGGCGCATCTCTGCTAATATGCAGGGATGCGCCAGTCCTTGTAAATCTGCCTCCTAATGTGCGATGTGAAACTCTGATGTCGACCCGTGAGCAGCATGTCAAAGAAAGCGGGACTGCAAGTCCCATAATGCCTCAAAGTATTCACATGCAAAAGGTTTAAACAGGCACCAAAAAGTCAAAACGGCAACTGTAATATAATGGTGTCCGCACTCACAATAAAAACTTAGCCCACAGAGTCCTGTTGATGCTCAGGCAAGTCCAATGCTATGCGAACCGCTTTTGTGGATGCACAAATTCACCCCTGAACTCCGGACACCAGTTCCGAGTGTATTCCGTTAGAGAAAGAATCTAAGTTAAAAGAAAACCCCTTAATGGTGTAAATAATAGATAGTATCCACTGTAAACGCAGCACACAATCCATGCTAGTTAGTCCATATGCAGGGTCGGGGGAGATCATAATGTCAAAAAATTAAAAAGCCAAGCGAACCTCACCATTGCAGCATCGGCTTACATGGTGCCCAGTCTATATGTCCATATATATATGCCAACAGAGGTGCATGACCTGAACGGCCGCGACTGTGCGGGCCCCCTTATAAGGAAAAGAAATCGGCTTTGCCCGCTCAGCTGGAAGCCCATGAGAGCCAGCCATGTGGCAGCGATCCGGAGGTAAGGGGCCCCCTGTGTAGCTTGGGAACTACCGAGAGTCATGGCGGCCCATGTTACAGCTCTGAGTGCATGCCGGAGCTGAGTGACTCGGAGTTTGAAAGACCCGCAGGAAGACAACAGGAGGCCCAGCAGCTGCAGACAGCGGCCCGCCCGGGAGGGTGATGAAGATTGTGTCCTCTACCCCCAGCAGTGAGCGATTCTCCTGCAGGGCCTTCAGTGGGGATTGGGAGGCTTCCCCCTCCTCACTTTGCCCACTCCGCCCAGCCCCACAAATTCTGAACCAAGTTGCACAATGAACTGCTGGAGAGGGGTAGGCACCTCAAAAGAGGTAGAATCAATGCTCATGCTCTACACAGTAAGCATTGACCACTATTAACATGCACAGGGAAGCCCAGGAAGAGACCTTTCTCCCCAACCCTGCTAACAAGAATCCTCTACATCACCCCTTTGGGGACCTGAGAACTGGGCAAAAGCAGGGCCATAGGAGACAGCTCCCCCCAAGGAATGGCCCATGCGCCCACCAACTGCAAGGCGACAGACACTTGGGGGAGTGTCACTCACCCACATTCAAACCTCTGCCCACACAACCTAACTATGGGTAAACTCACAAACAAACCCCCGTGGTAGGGTACTACAGGCTAATGGCAAGAGGAGACGATGCCCAAACAGACGCAGATTGAAATCACTAATGGGAGCTCCCACAAAGTAAAAAGTGGCAAGAAGAGGGCTACTCTGCTTTCAAACATTCGTATGAGGAGAGAGCTGAATGCACTGGATGGGCTTCAGTGGAACGGAGGAGACGAAGGGTGAAACTGGATGTCCTCGTCAAGGGGTCCGCTCATTACACCTAGGTCAGCAGATGATTTGAATTGACCCCACATGGACTGGGAGGGACAACCCTGCAAGATAGACAACTGCAGGGGGCATGGAAATGGCAGCCTGGGGCCATGAAGAAAATTACTGAAGGGGTGGAGAAATGTGGCCGCTCTACTTGAATCCACGTTCACCCTCCAGAACGCTGAAGATGCGCAAGTATTCATGGACTTATGTTATGTGGTTCTTTTTGTTTGTTAGGGCTTTTGTTGAGATGGTCAGCGCACGTTTTCCATTGACCGGGGTGTTGGGAAACTACCGGAATGTGATGGCAAGACATGATTACTATCTAGGTCACAAGCCACATCTACTACACTCTGTCGTAACTGAGAACACATCCAGCTCCCCCCTGGATAACTGCAGCCCGCTCCCCTTTTTGCCTTCCTCCATGACATGCCGAGGAATTGGCCCAAAAATATATTATCACCTGGAATGTACGGGGACTCTGCACCCCAATGAAATGGCACAGAGTATCTGCCTTTCTACGTAGAGGGAGGACACACATATCCTGCTTGCAGGAGACACACATGATGTTGCAGAGTTTGAAAAGTTTGGGAAACGCTGAAGTGGTCAACTATTGGGTACTGTGCTCTTGGCAGTCAGAAGAGATATACTGATATTAGTGTGCCAGGTGTCCCTCTCACACTTCACAATCAAGTATAGAACCAGAGGGGAGATACACTATACTAAAGGGGATGTTAGATGAGAAATCGGTATCCAAAGCCAGCATATATGCATCCAACGCCAGGCACCTACAGTTATTTGACTTTCTGGCTCTGCACCAAGCCCGCTCTCTGACCTCTAACCAGAATAAGAGGGGGACAACAAGACTGCTTCTTGGACCGTTCTTTGCCAGTGTGCCATTAGCCATGGGGTTTTGCCAGTGGACAGAGCATTAGGAGCTATTGGATCTGTGGAGGGAGGCCCACCCGTCGGACAGGGAATGCTCACACTACTCGGGGTTGCATGGATTGCACAAATGCATAGATAGAATTGTGGTGCATGTAGGTCTCATACCAGGACTCCACAACACCGAATATATATGCAGAACAGACTTCGATGACAACCCTTTGCTGGTGACATTGGAATTGGGGAGGACAATGACAGCTATACTGACTTGGAGACTACAGCCGGAGGCACTATTAGGCCCCCCTTTCAGGGACACAATCGGGACATCGATAGATGACTACTTTAGGGAAAATAAGGGCACCGCCTTTCATTCAAACAGAGTGGGATGCTTTAAAAGTGGTCAGACATGGCCAATGTATTAAGACTTCGTATGGAGTCAAGAAGATGTAAATATAAGAGCACAGAGAATTAGAAATATTGGCGGTAGAGGACCTGGCAGACAGACAGCTTCTGCTAGAACAGACTAAGTTGCACTGGGAACTGATAGAATGTCTCAGGTGTCTGCACTACAGGGACTATCTTGCACAGCAGCACGGGGAGGGAGACAGTTACGTTCGCTTACTAGCATGGCTGGTAAAATCAGAACATGTGCAGAAACCCATTGGGGATGTGCAGTCGTCCATGGGACAGGTGGTGGTGAGGCAGTCAGAGATCAATGCAACATTTGCTGAATATTACACAATGTTATTTTCAACCCCCCACTCCCACAACAGACCTGTATTACCCAATTCTTGGCACAAACGCAGATCCCTTGTTGCATGGAAGCACACACATTGGCCTTGAATGCTGACTTGGAGGTCCAAGAGGTGAAAGTGGCTATAGACCAACTAACAAGCAGCAATATGCTGAGGATGGACGGCCTCCCCTCAGAATTCTATGCTACCTACCAATCCCATTTGGTGTCCCAGCTGCAACATGTACACAGGGATGCTGCAGAGTCCGTTGAGGAAGCCACCATAGTGGTGCTGCCACAGAAAGGACGGGACCCTCTTGATGTTCGATCCTACAGGCTACTATCCCTCTTGACCACCGACAACAAAATATTGGGAAAAATCATAGTGAATCAGCGGCTCCCATTTGTGCCGTGGCTGATCAATCCAGATCAATGGAAATTAATCAACATTCATTGTCTGTTACATATAAAGGACCCGCTCGAGAATTGCCTGAAGACCTCTTCTTTTTTTTTTTTTTTTGCATATTTATATAGCGCGAACTCGACCCGAAGGTATTGGAGCGCTTTACACGAGCACCGTATTTACATTACACATTCAGGCACGGGGAGATTAAGTGATTTGCCCAGAATCACAGGATGTGGACGCGACCCCGAAGCTCGAACCCTGGTTTCCGGCACCAAAGTCAGCAGTCTAGCCGACTCTTTGGTATCCCTGGATATAGAAAAGGCCTTTGACACCCTACTGTGGCCATATTTGTTCGAATTGCTGACCCTCAAGGGCAGCCCCCTGAAGTTGATATGCATCTTGGACACAGAACCCCTGGCCTGGGTATGTACTGGGAAAATATATTCAGAGAGATGGTGGCTGTATAGAGGCACCCAACAGTGGTGCCGAATGTCCCCCATATTGTTTGTCATGTCCCTCAAACTCCTGGACTGCTTGATGCATGATAGAAGCCAGATGTGGGGATTCCAGGTCTGAGACACTTATCATGTGGCAGCCTGGTATGCAGAGAAAGCATTATTATTCTTACATGACATGGCGCATAGCCTCCTACTTTTGGTCCAACTACTGTTGAAATTGGGGGATCTGACCAGGCTTCGAATCCACTGGCAGAACTCCTGATTATTATTCTCACAAAAGTCCACACACTTGACCATCTGCCTTATATGGGGACTCCCCCAGGTGGGAAACTCCCACCATTAGATATTTAGGCATCCAGATCTTGACAAATGTGTCCACATTATAAGACAGACCCTACCGTTCTGGCAGCGCTTGGCACGCTCACCCCTGGGTTGTGTAAAATGATCATCCTACAGGGAATTTATACTTTTTCATGGCCCTATCTTTATATCTGTTGAGGTCCTTCTTACAATGCTGTGGTTGTCATTCTCTGACCTGATATGGGGAACTCAACGTAGACGATTAGTGACTGACAAAGTGATGTGTCCCTTTGACGAAGGAGATATGGGGGTTCCTAACCCGCCACATGGCAACTCACTTTATATGGATGGCAAGGTGACTTGCAGTAAAGAGGGACTCGGAGGGACAGGATAACCAACAGATCCTCAGTGAGAGAAGCCTCCCACTGGTGCTATATTCCAGAGACAGCCCCAGACACCTCTACCAATGGGCACTAAGAGTCATCAAAACCTGCTGGGCTAAATACTCAAGAAAATTGGGCACAGAAATACTGTATTCACAGATTTGCCCTTGTTGGTAACACCTAGCCAAGTCCTAGTGGAGGCCAACCAAACCCCTCAGGCCTGGGATCAGGCCGGGTTGACAACAATGGGTGACTTATGCAGATGGCACTCTCCTAAAGTACGATGAGATAGTGGAGGGCTTTGACCTCCATATGGGTCCATTTCTGACATATCAAGCATTGAAGAATGCCATTAATGATATTTGGGGCAATGGGTGGCTGAGCCGAAAAAGACCCTGACGATACTGGTGAAGCACAGGGTACAACAGAAAGCGGTAACCTACATGCATCGTGCCCTGACCCCCATATATTATGCACCACAACGGCTCCTAAGGCTAAGTGAGAGAAGAAGTTCATTCATACCTATTGGCTGACCCTCCTGGGATTGCTGGCGGACTTCACGAGACGCACACTGCCCACCACAGCGGTGGTGTGCTTGTTGGGACGATTCTCGAGACCTGCAAAGGCTAAACACACCTCTAGGTTTATAGGTTTAGCCCTGCTACTGGGTAAACCTAACATAGACATGCACTGGAAAGCGCTTATGCCCCCCACAATGGCGCAATGGCTCACGGATCTATTACGATGGGCCACCACAGAAATCAATGTTATGATGCGCATACACAGGTACTCTGGACGCAGGGAAACTATCACTGAATGGGTCACCCTGCTTTGGGTGACCCAAGTGAAATCCAATGTTTAGCTACACATTCTTGACCTGATTTAGATGTTGGCGCATGGGTTACTCCGTCACAGCGGTGATGGATATCCCGTCAGCCGAAATATAAATCCCATAGGCTATAATGGGATTCATATTTCGGCTGATGGGATATCCGTCACCGTTGTGATGGAGTAACCCATCAGCGAAAATCGAAATCAGGCCCTCTGACTTTATAAGTACTGCAGGAAAGACACCCTATGGGGAGAAGTGGGGTACCCCTTAAACTGAACTCGTATCCAGATGTGGCCCCGAACATAAAACGGATAGGAATAGTGGCTGTGTGTTGAATAATGGTTTGAGGGCGGAAGGGGGGGTGAGGGCAATCAGTAATGGGTGGTCACTAGTGATGCCTCCACACAGTTGCATGAGGTTGGACAACAAGACTTTCTTTGGTAGGGTGTGATATCTGTATAACTCAGTACATCATTGGCTATAACATTCGCTGATACGATTACAGTAAATACATTTACACAGTTATTTTGTTCCTTTTATACTATGATGAAACTTCTATAAACAGATGATTGTGAACAAGACAGCGATTTGTTGAATAGATGTGTTTCAACTAGTTAACTGTTAAGAACTACATATGTAATGCTGTGATATATGAAAAATTAATAAAGAGCTATTAAAAAAAGACATGGACACAAGGATTGAGCAGTTCTCTTATTTCTCTTTTCTCCTGAACGAGGGACATGAATCTCTATTTTGTACAGTTCACATCAGCTTTAACAATAAGATAGTGAATATCAAATTATTCAGGATGGCCTAGGTCTGTGAATACCAACATTACATATTTTAAACAAGGGATCTTTTGTCCGCCCCCTAGATTTATACAGTCCCTTACTCTCATGTGATTTTGATCTGTCTCCTTATTGAACCAAATCGGGATCCAACGCAATAAGGGGTATAAGGCAAGAGTGTCTGCAATATATCCCAGGCCTAACTCATGTGTATTGAAACAGGAGACATTCTGAGACACAGATAACAAGCCTCTGAGAAACTTCTTTTCTACCACTTGTAATTTCGGAGCATCAACATACCATCAAATATCGCACCCATAGAATGCAGCTGAGACACATTTAACCTTGTAAATTTTAATGAGGGTTTTAATTGGCTTGCTCCCTAATCTTGAGGTAAAGTCAAAAACAGCTGATGCAGTCCTTGCCATCAAATTCATTTTACTAAGTAGGAGTGGAGACCATGTGCCCTTACAGTCAAACAGCAATCCAAAATAAGGAAATCCCTCAACTCTAGTGATCACACACCCCTGTTGAATAAAACTTCTACATTTCGTAGATCTGGTTCCTACATTCATAATGTGTGATTTCCTATAATTAGTACCAAGATCTAAGGAATCCATGAAGTCATCATAGGAGTTAAGTAATTTCTGAAGGCCTAGAGCAGATCTCACTAATAAAATGGTATCATCAGAATATAAAAGGGCTGGGATAAATCTGCTGCCCACCTTGGCATATGTTGTTCAGATTAACAAAAGGTAGCCTCTAAATGGTTAATGCACAGGATGAATACAAAAGGGGTGAGGATACACTGGTTCCTCACCCCTCACCTCACCCTAATGGGAGCAATGCAGTTGCAATCTATTCTGTATCTAACAACTGCTGTCATATCCTTATGAAGATCTTGCAACAAAAAAAAACTATATCCTTATCCATCCCAATATTTAGCATGATGTTCTATAATTTGCTCCTATTAACCCTGTCAAAGGCCAAGGTCAGGTCCTTGAATGCCATATGGAGAGAACCACTCTTGGGCATTGTATACTTTCCAACAAGTGTAAGTGCAAGTTTAAACACTAGTAAAGAGAGCTCCGCCCCAGCCTAATTCCATATTTAATATCAAATAACGTATTCCTCTCCACTACCCAGGACATAAGCCTCAACAAAGCAGCTTGCCACACTACCCTTATGACACAGCTGATCAGAGAGATGAGCCTACAACAACTTGGGTCTTCTTTCTCCCCTTTCTTAAAAACTGGAATGATTATGGACTGAGTCAAGGAAGCTGGAATACTAACTTTCGTAGCTGCGTTAATCGTGTGTTCAAGAATAAGAACACATACAAAGAGATCCAGTTTATACAGTTCGGGGGGGCATCCTATCAGGATCTGGGGCTTTATTCCTCGATAAGCTTGCAGTGGCCTCACTGATTTCTTCTAACTGCAACTTAATGTTAGACTTGCCTCGAATAATTATAGGCTCATGATCAAAGGACTCACTGCCTTCCAAGCCATAACTTGCTTCAAAATGTTTAATCCATTTCTTCAGTAGTATATGAAAATGCATGGAACAGCTGTCCACCGCCACATAAAATCATGAATTCACTATTTCCCAAAAAAGAGCACTATTTTTAAGTGTGTTGGCTTCTGAAAATTGATCCGATGCCCCCCGAAGGATTTGTCTTTCTGGTTCTTTAATAGCATGTTTGTATGTATAATGACAGCCCTTAAAATCGCTACTAGATTTTGGTATGTTCTTAAGCGCCTTCATCAAGTCTCGATGTACCTCTAAACATTTTCTGTCAAGCCATCGGGGTGGGTCTTCCACGTACAGGTCACTGCAAGGGTTAATGTAGTAAAGGCCTGGGCAAAAATGCTTTTAGAAGAAGCTAATAATGCAACAGGGCATGAAGTGGCATCCTGAACAGTATCAAAATTCTGGCGACAGATCTCTAGCATTGTGGATTGAAACTCTTTGGGTACTACCTTATTCCAATTTAATCCATGCCCTTGCTCCCTGGTTGTCACTAAGTTATTGGTGAGCTGACTATGGCAGATGTCAATTTTATTGTAATCCCAAGTCATAGAAAGATGTAATGGATTATGGTCACTTTTAGGCCTGGGCGTAGTTCGCGGAGTTTTGCTGCGCGGAACTCCGCGAAGTTACAAAAAACTCCACGGAGTTCCACGAGTGGCGGAGTGCAGTGCGAACTGCAGTTTTTGCTGGTATTCCTGACGCTCGGGTAGAAATTCTACCCGAGCGGCAGCTCGCGCTCGCAAACTTACCGTTCGCGATCGCAAACTTACCGTTCGCGATCGCAAGCGGGGAAAAAACTCTGCTGCACATCGCGAAGCGGAGTTTTCTGCACTCTGCGAGCTCCGCGGAGTCCGGAGTGCAGAAAACTCCGCAAACTCCGCGAATGGAGCAAAGTTCACCGCCTAGGCCTAGTCACTTTGCTGATTCCATAGTACATTCTAATAAATAAAATAAGACCAGAATGAATAAAGTCCCATCAGTATAACCAGAGATATTACATTTTTACATTTTAGGTTGATGTAGCGCCTAAAACCGCAAAGCACCACTCGCGGCCATCTGGTCATGCTAGATCAGGAGAAAGTCATAAATCCACAGGAAACAGGTTGGTCCCACTGAAAGAGTTACCTTCTCAAAGTCTGATGTGAAGAGTTATGTTTGTTGTGGGGAAGGCTGCAAGGAGCAGGGGGGAGCATCACAGACGGTCATTGCTATAGTGTGAAGAGCAGACATGTCAGTATGGGCTGTCGACATTGTAGCTTGAAGTGCCAGTTGGGCTTCATGGATGGTCGTTGCTGTAGCTCCGTGTTGGTGGTCACCAGCTGTCTCTGCTCTACCGCCAAATGCAGATCTCGTGTTGCCAGTTGTCGCGGGAGGTTGCTCTACCATGAAGAGTCGGGCTCACCAGAGCTCTGCATAGGCGGTCGTCATGGGCAGAAGAGTCTTGGCACGAACTAGCCCATTCGCACTTGTGAGGAGCCCAAAACTTCAGGAATTCACCTTTTCCTGTTTAGGAGTGCACTCTGATGCCAACCAAGGGTGTAGGACCTGGGGAGCCACCTCTTGAGAATCAGAGACTCACTATATCAGAGGCCAGCAGGGTTCAGGCAGGTCCATTTGCGGGCCCAGGCAGGTCCAGGGCAGCAGGTTAGCATGGCAGTTGCAGGGAGGCCTCTGGATCTCAAGAGCTTGTTGTGTCCCTGTAGCTCAGAACAGGAGGTCAGCCAGCTGACCCTCGGAGTCATTCAGGTAGCCTGGAATGAAGGGAGTAGGTATAGTCTTCCGTCTCAGAAATCAAGGCAGGTCTCAAGCAGCAGGGCATGCCTTTGGGCAACATGGCAAGCTTTCTTTTGTAATGTTCGCAGGTCCAGGAATGTCCTGAAGTGGTGTTCTGAGGATTCAATATTTATACCTGGTATCAGCCATCGAAATAGGGAACATCCTGGGCTATCCCAGATCTGGTTCTGGAAAGTTCTTCCCTTCCCCTGCCAAGACTCCAAGAAGTCAGGGATGACAAAGTACTGGAGTCAGATTCCTTTGTGTGTGCAGGAGGCAAGCCCTTTGAAGCACATGTGTGGCAGGGAACAGTTTCACCCCCAGCCATCCATGTAGGATGGCCCATACTGTCTACACCCAGTCCCCTTTGTCTCACTGTCTGGCAGTAATATACAAACCCCAACAGCAGGGCCATTCACATTTGTGTGACGCAGGACACTGGCAGCAGGCACAAAATGGTTATGGCAAGAAAATGCCAACTTTCTAATAGTAAACATTGATTGAGAATGCACTCCTTCCCTTGATGTGACACCAAACCTTCAAACTTATTCGTAGGTGCGTGCGAACTGTGAAGTGGATTGCCCCCACCACAGAAATTACAAATGTAGCCAAACAAAGCACTCTTCTTGCGCTTATTACAGTCGCACTGCAAAGATCGGGAACTTATCCCACCTGAGTATCCAAATCATCCTGGTATTCCAAAGTACACCTGTGTTCACCTGCTTTCATCATCCATTCTTCAGACATTTCCTAATAATCTTCGTCACAACGGAGACAGCGTAGATCAATCTGTCATCTTTATTGAACATTTCAAATACCAACTGTATGCCGTTTTTGGCTTTGTACAACGGTACGTACAAATTGATCTCCATATAAACTTAGAAGTAAACACGACGTTCATTGTTCCAATGCATTTCGAGCCCCTAAGGCTCTTCGTCAGGGAATTCTAAAACAAATAAGACAAACAGCTTAACTAACTGATCCACACTACTGCGTGCGTATTCACTGAACCCAATCTATAAATGTGTGAACACTTAACCCCTATGTACCCCCTATCCTCTCCCACAGTCATACACATCATAAGCCAAACAACCAAGCCCTACTATTCTCCCAACTGAACCCCTATTGCCAAAACCTGAGGGCTCTGCTGCTGGCCCCAGTATGTTCTCCTGTTGTTAATATTAATAATTAAATTTCCCTAACTTTTAATGCACCTTATTTTTTCCGTTTCATAATTCTTTTTTTTACTAAATCTTCTTCGATCTATCTGTTTCTAAATTCTTGTTATACCTGCATTACCTACCTACTTAGTTATATTTTTTTCTAGTGTCTGTTTTTTTTTTTACATCAATCTAACTGCCTCTGACTCTGTACTACTATTCGTCTGTCTGTAGCTTGCCCAGTTGGCCACTCTTTATTTTTAAAAAGTTTTGAAACTAAGATTCACCAATAGCTCTAGCCACTGAGTCCAGTCCTTTGGGTTGTCCTCTTCTTAATCTTGA
>CAWUFW010028427.1:0-21882 GCA_963921515.1 Calotriton arnoldi | reverse complement strand
GCTGTCCATAGACCATTCCCTGACCTTGCAACCATAAGAACGGTGACTGCATCCGACGGTACCGTCACAGGCCGCTGATTGAGGAATTGACGGTGCGGTTGGCCCCACATTTGCAACTCATTGACATACTCACAGTTACTATCCCCAAGTGATGGCAGGCTGCAGCCCTACACTTCTCGCCACCGGTACCTTTCAACACACTGTGGCGGCCTGCTGGTGGGATGTCACAGACCATGTTCAGCTGTGTGCTACGCGATGTTTTGGAGGCAATGTTGAGATACCTGGAACCCAGTACATTCATTTCCCTAAACGTCAGTATCAACTCACTGACGTCAAGTGACTTCTATGCCCTGGGAGGTGATGCCACATGTCATTGGCTCCATTGATGGGACACATGTGCTGTGTAGTACCACCACAGCACATGAGCAGGCATACAGGAACAGGAAAACATTACCATTCTATCAATGCTCTGTGGTGTGTCTGCAGATATGAGATCTCATACATGTGTGTGCACATTTCCCCGGTTCTGCACACAATGCCTACGTGATGAGGAGTAGTCGCATTCCGAGGGATGATGTCACAGATGCAGAACCAGCGTGCCTGGCTTGTCGGTGTGTACTGACGTTGTACCATTGTGTGTGCTCCTGCAATGCCAGGCTCCACCCTCTTTCCAACTCAGCTAATGCAATTGTCTGTATGTAGGTGACTCCGGATACCCCAACATGCCGTGGAGCATGACACCTCAGGAACCCTGTGACACCCAGCCCAGATGCTGCGAATGAGGTGCCATGGTCGGACCAGGAGAGTGATCGAGTGACATTTGGTCTCCTGAAGAGCCGCTTTCGCTGTCAGATGAAGACAGGAGGGGCCCTCCCATATGCCCCAGCAAAAGGCAAGATTGTCATCGTCTGTTTGGCTGCCACACAACCTGGCAGCGCGGAAGGAGTTGCCTCTCATCCTGATGACGATGAACAACATCCACTACCTGTGGAGGATCCTGCCCGCCGAGCCGATGCCAGTGATGATGATGATGATGAGGGTGATGTCCGCACACAGCTCATCACCACCTCTTTCAGCTGAATGTGAGTATCCAGAGATGTCATGTCACGATTGGAGTTTGCACGAAGGCAGGTTACAGTGGGTGTGCTTGTTGCTTGAGTGTGGCCATGTGCTACTTGACTGGATGCGTGCATGATGTGTCCTTACAGGTAGTCTGTACTCCCCAACAGTGTTGACATGCTAACTTAGTTTTGTGTAGGTATCTTGTGACATTTATTGGGCAGAGTATTGGTAAAGGCTCTGTCCTGTTCTTCAGTGCTTTTGACTGTATGTCTGTCCTTCAGGGTTCTTTCAGAGTTGTTTAACAGCTCTATCCTGACACTATATTCAACTCTGTAGAAGCAGTCGTTTCTACAGGTGATGTGCCCCACACCCCTGGACTTTATTTCTTCTAATTCTGTTGACTGTGTGGCCACTGCCACGTGGGATTACCTTGCATCTGTAGTGGAAACAACATGTTGCAAATGTGTAATAAACCTGTGCTTCACTTTGGGATGTGCGTTGTCTGTGGTCACACATCTGACTGACATTTGCTTACTGCACCTGTGGGCTAGTTAACACAGACTGTGAATAGGTGTGGTGTCTGTGCATTCCATCATTTCCTGGCAACATCAGTGTAGGCGATGAGTCAGATGCAGGGTCTGTGTGTGTATGTGTTGTGTTGCCCTAGTGGTGTGTCTCCCTCATATGTGTCAGCTCTGGCTGACTCCATGACGGTGTTGAACTTGCTGTAGCAGTTAGCATGCACAGTGTCATTTAGCAGATCATCATCTCCATGACAAAAACAACGTTGGAATCACAACAGAGGCAAGTATGGTGTATTAGTAGCTATTTCACATACAATAGGGTGAGGATAGTGCACAGTATTTGTGGGTGCTGTACATTGGGATTGGAATCTGAAGTTCCCAGATGAGTTGGAAGTGTTGGTAGCAGAATGTCCTGAGTAAAGTCCACAGTCATCTGATGCATTAGTCCACCTTGTGTTCCCAATGTCATGGGAGAGTTGTGTTGGTATTTGACAGGGTGAACAGTTTGCACACAAAGGAATTCTCAACAGGTGTTGGGTTGCTGGGGGATGTACATGGCCATCGGCTCTCAGTTGTCCTTCCCTGACGGCCCCTCTTCTTCTGAGGGGACCCTCACGAGCAGCCGCTGCAGTGCAGAGGACTCTCCACCAGAGTCATCCTTCCTCCCTGTGGCAGGTGCAGCTGCTTGCGGCACCAGATGTTGGGGCACACAGGGAGGTGTGGCCATGTTGGTGCTAATCTGGCGGAGGCATGTCAATATGTCCCTCTGCACCGCTGTCAGTTCTTCCAATGTGTCCCACTGACCCCATGCCAGACATGTGTGTCTCCACACAGGACATGTGTCTCCACACGGGACGTGTGGGAGTTCAAGCAGGCATGATGGGCAGCCTGCTGCTGTTGAATGTCCTTGAGGATCCCCACTACCTGGCTGACCTCTCCTGGCTCCTGGTACGATCAGCAATGCGTACTCAGTTGTGGGTCATCATGCAGTCCAGACCCTCTGCAAACAGCGACCTCTGCCTACCACCCTTCCCACCACCCCCGCTACCTATGGATCTGCGGTGGCATGCACAGGTGACCCTAGGCCTCTTGTGTTGGTACTGGGGTTATGTCCTGCTGTTTTACGGTGGGCTGGCCCTGTGCTGTTGTCATTGAGTGTCCTTGGTCTGTCCGTGTCGGCGGCGGTGGTCTGTGTATCGGCAGATGTTGGAGGAATGGGTGCAGGGGGTGCAGATGGTGGTCCTGCTGGTGCTGCATGAGAAACGACCTCGTGCTTCCGGACTCAGCTTCTTGCTTTCTAATCAAGAGAATGCACGAGAGCCTCTTCCTGCGCTAATATCTACCCTTTGTATAGTGTCCTTTATCACTTTATAATTGTATGGATCTATTTGTTGCCAAAATGTTGATGACTGTTTTGAATGTTTGAGTGTGTATGAAATTTTGAATGATTGCTGGTGTTGAATGCTATTATGTGGGACCTATTTATATTTATATTTATATGTTGAGTGTGTAATATTATATATGTTTCTTATTTGTTTTTGCTAATTTTGACTAATTATATGAATGTTACCAATGAAAACAAAATTTATATATTTTTTGTAAGATTTGTTTTGTTAGCCCAGTTTTGTTGAATTATTGAGTGACCCTAATGGGTACATGTTATATTATTCATAGACAGGATGATTTTCTTTATATTGTTGTAGGTGCTGCATGATGACTCACACCGGAGGTGCCAGGTTGGCCTCGCCATCCGAGGAGGGCAGGCTGTTCCACACCAGAGAGCTCATGGGCCCTGGAGCCTGGGAGTAGGGACTCTCCTCATCTGCTGCTGTGTCCCCATCATCACCTGTTTTTAAGAGACACACAATGTATGTTATGTTTCTGCAGGCATCAATGGTTCAAACACATGGTGTAGTTGTGACTGTACCTCTGATGCGGCCTGTACATTGCATTAATGTTCCTAAGTTGACACAGTCAGAGGTTGATATTGGTGTGGCTCATTGTCTGCCAACCTGATGCTTTGCAATGTGTGGATGTTGAGGTATGTGCATGACCTGCATTGGTGGCTTGGTTGACATCCGGACCTCCTTTCCAGCCCAGTTATCCCACCATGAAGCATTGCCACCCTTGCAGTGGTGAAGATCCCCAGATGTTGTCAGTGGTGTCCTGCTGTTGGTTGGTGCCCAGTTCCCAGCAGGGGCATGGTACTCCCCCACAAGCAGAGACCTCATTGTCAGCATCTTGAAGTGGCTTTTCACTCCCTGTGAGGGGCATGCTTCAGTGTGAGCTTGCTGGGCCATGTGGGTGGGGATGTTGAGCTGTGACTACCACTCCCATCATGCTATTGCCTACACCCCTTCCCAGCATGCCCATACTTCCTTCCTTTGAGTGATTCTCACTGTGTGTGAGGTGACAGTGATTTATGTGATTGTTATTATGGTGTCCTGTTGTTGGTTGGTGCACAGTTCCCCAGGCCTTGCAGCTCCCAGCAGCAGTACCCAGTGTCAGCCATCTTGTCAGTTCTTTTCCACCTTGTGATGTGAGCAAGGTTCAGAGGTGGTGTTGATGGGCCAATTGTGAGGGTGACCAATATCTGTGACTACAACTCCCATCATGCCATTGCCTACCCCCCTTCCCACATGTCCATACTGCCTTCCTTTTGGACTCTGCTTCCTGTGGGCAGTGTGCCTGTGCTGACAGGATGGCTGACAGTGTTGTCCCGGCGTTTGTTTGGCTACAAGTCCCATGAGTGTCCTTGGTGCTTCACACAGCATAATCCAGGTGGTGGGCTCTTTGTGGGATATTTAATTAGTGTGTGAGGCATTGGGCATTCTCCCAGGTGCTGTGTGACACACTCATTGAATGTGCTCCTGTTCTGTCTCCCACCCCTAGGTCCCTACAGGCCCTCCGGATTCAATTGCCATGCCACGCATCAGGTGCCTTTCCGCCCAAGGTGGCCGTTGTATTCCATACAAATAAAACACAGGGCACAAACAGCAGTTAGTGTAAAAGGTGCATTTATTACAAACTGTGACATGTGATTGTGTGTAAGGTGATGACAAAAGTGGTGCGTGCAGTGACAATGAGCTGTCGGTCATGGCTGCGTGATGCTCAGGGTGTACCCACTGGTTCTATGTCCATAGTCCAACACACACATGCCATCCAGATGGCTGTGTGGAGTGGGATCGTAGTCCAAGTCAATGCAGTGGCTGGTCAAGGAAGGCTGGCGGAAGGCTGGCTGGCTGCCTCACTTGCGTTTGGAGTGTGCGAAGTCCTCCCGGGAGATCTGTTTCCACTTCGGACGGCCCCTTCCACGTTTGCGAGGGGGGGTGCCTGCTTGCGACATGCTGGTGGTTGAGGTGTGCTCACTGGCTGTGGACGCAGGGGAACTGGACACTGCTGCTCCACCCTGCGCCCCGGCAGGTGGTGGCGGAGGGGGAGCTGCTGTCCCTGGCTGTGACCTCACCGCCACCACCAGCTGGCCCATGAGGTCCACGATTTGGCCCATACGGGCGTCCATGGACCTCAGCACCCCCAGCACCTCACGCGTGTCTGAAGCAGACCGGACCCATTGTCCTTGGGCCTCTTCATAGGCCCCAAGGACTCTGGCCATTTGAGGCAGGGCATGGCTCCCAGGGGAGGCTGGCGTTTCCCTGACCCTGCTCCTCCTACCAGTCCTGCTGCCACCGGCCTGCCCACTAGCCACATTGCTCACCACGGTCCTTGCTGTGGCTCCCAGGGTGGATCCAGTCGGCCGGGCCACCACCTGCGCTGGGGCTGGTGCCAGCGAAGACGTGGTGGTGGTGGCGGTGGCGGCGGTGGTGGTCGGTGCGGCGATGGTGGCGGTTGCGGCAGTGGTAGTGGCCACAATGACCGTGGGTGTGGCCGCAACGACAGTGGCAGCAGGGGGCTGGGAATGTTCAGCAGCCCTGGATGATGGGTTGGTGGGTAGGAGGGGTCCTGGGGAGCGGCTGGGCCCTGCCACACCAGATGGGCCTGCTTGGTGGTCCGTGTCCGAAGAGGAGGACAGATCCTCCAGATCCGTGTGTCCTCGTTGGGGGCTTGTAGGCTGGCTGTGCTGGCTGCTGGCTCCACCCCCAGCATCCAGCAGTTCGTCACCTGTGGAGAGAATGAGATTTGTTATTGTGTTGCACTTGGCGAAGTATGTATTTGTCGTCTGACATTAACAGTTCGTGCAATCTCGTACATGGGTTTCCCGGAGGCGTGTGTGTGGCTGTAGCATCTGTAGTTGTGTGTGCTTGGCAATGGGACTGTGTGCTGTGCACATGTGGCATGGGACGGATTGGCCATGCCGATGGGTGTGTTGCTGTGCCCCTACTTATTGTGACTCTGGTGTATGCGGGCTCCTGGCCCATCCTGGGTCTGGTTTGTACTTTGCTTTTGGTGTTCAGATGGGACGCTTAGGAACGCATATGGCAACATGGGGGCCATGCCCCAGATTCGCATTTGGGAGGGAATATGCTTTTGGGGTTCAAATGGAACGCTTAGGAACGCATATGGCAACATGGGGGCCATGCCCCAGATTCGCATTTGGGAGGGAATATGCTTTTGGGGTTCAAATGGAACGCTTAGGAACGCATATGGCAACATGGGGGCCATGCCCCAGATTCGCATTTGGGAGGGAATATGCTTTTGGGGTTCAAATGGAACGCTTAGGAACGCATATGGCAACATGGGGGCCATGCCCCAGATTCGCATTTGGGAGGGAATATGCTTTTGGGGTTCAAATGGAACGCTTAGGAACGCATATGGCAACATGGGGGCCATGCCCCAGATTCGCATTTGGGAGGGAATATGCTTTTGGGGTTCAAATGGAACGCTTAGGAACGCATATGGCAACATGGGGGCCATGCCCCAGATTCGCATTTGGGAGGGAATATGCTTTTGGGGTTCAAATGGAACGCTTAGGAACGCATATGGCAACATGGGGGCCATGCCCCAGATTCGCATTTGGGAGGGGATATGCTTTTGGGGTACATGCTGTGAGCCATGGGTGCCGAACGTGACATGTGTTGTGGCAGCATGACAGTGCATGGTTTGAGGTGTGTGCATGCTTGACATGGCCTGCATATTTGCTGTCTGTTGTGATTACTGGACATGGCATTGGACGCATCGTTATGAGTGAGTGATGGTTGTGTGCCAGCCAACGTATTGCAGTTGTCCCATCTCCTTGGTGTGCGTGCTGCCCTGTGCCATGTGCATCACTGCAGTGCTCGGGGGGTGGCCCATGTTGTGTGTTGTTGCTCACAGTGTGTCGTGCGCTTCATTGACTTCTGGCACATGGTTGGTCATGGGCATGTATCTTAGCGTGACTGCTGTATGTGTGGCAGCTGTGCGGATGACATGCCTTTCATGAGACTGGGGCTGACGGATGGGATGGATGGTATGTTGTATGTGCATGGTGTGTCTGTGTGTTTGATGGGTTCAGTGGTGTTCGTGTGCATTTATGTTGTTCCGCTCTGTTGCGTCTAGTGTTGTTTGTCTTACATAGGCGTAGTTGTGGGGTGTGTGGTTGACAGGCAGTAGGGGCTACATGGACAGGACTTCAATGGTGTTTCGGTTGTGTGTGATGAGTTGCACAGTGGCTGCCGTGTGGTACTATATTCAGTGTGGCTTGTGCATGCAGACGTGGCTCCTTGGGTGTTGCTATGTCTGTGATGGGTCATGTGGGGTGTGAGTCTGTTGTTCATGTCCGTGTGCACATTGTTCACTTGTTCGTGACGGTGGGCGGTGCTGCGTGTTCGTCTGCTACGTGACATGTCCCATGTGTTGGTCGTGTTATGGTCCTCATGCCTCCAGTAATCCAGCCCTGTCCAGTTTCCCACCTGCAAGTTGTTCGTGCGTGCACTGTACTGGATGCCACATGGCTCTAAGCGGGGGTGCTCCATGTTGCAGGTCTGTGGGGGTGGGGGGTGTTGTGGGTCGTGGGGGTGGCTGGACACCCACTGACACCGATTGCTGTGGACCGTGATGTCTGCCTTTCGGCTGTCGTTGTGCACTGCGGTGGCTGACACGTGGCTGTGGGGTGTGGGGGATGCTCCTCCTTGCTGTGCTGTGGGACTAGGGGCCTGGTGTGTGTTGTACTTGGGCTGTCCACCGTCCCACCCACTGCACTTTGTGTTCCTGCCACTTACCTGTTACTTGTCGGTTAGTGCAGCTGTGGCGGACACATGGGTGTGGTGGGTGCTCGTTGTGGCGCTTCTGGCATATTTGGGGACCTGTTGGTGGTTACGTGGCTGGCTGAGTGTACACATGTCCCCACGTATGTTACAGTTGTTCGGTTTGGGCTGTGTGTGGTGGTGTCTGTTGCATGTGTGTGTGATGTGTTGTGTATTGTGTGCTGGACATGGGGGTGTTTGTCCCTGGGAGCTGTGGCATGGTGGTAGTGCATGTGAGTACATAGCGGTGTGCTGGTATACATTAGTTTGTACTTACCAGCCTCCACTCCCCTGCTAATCCGGCGAGGATCTCCGGATGTATGATGACTCGCACCTTCTCCTCCCACGCTTTGAAGGTCTTGAAGAGCGCGGGATTCCCTCCGCCAGTGACGGCAGCCAGCTCTCTGTTTTTGCCCTCCTTCTTCTTGACCAGGCTCTTTACGTCATTCCAACGTTTGTTTATTTCTCCTCTGTTCCTGGGCAGGGTCCCGACTGCATTGACCTGGTCTACGATCCGGTTCCACATTCTGTTTCTGGTGGCTAGTGGTGTGTGCTGGACCATGTTCCCATAGATTTGTGGGTACACCTTGATGATCTCGTCGACCATGACCGTCAGCTCAATGGGCGTGTACTTGGGCATCCTTTGTGGTGCCATGGTGTTTGTGGTGCTGGTGCGGTGTGTGTTGTGTAATGTGCAGGGGGTTTGTGGTGCAGGTGTTTGGTGGTGGTGGTGGTGGTGGTTGTGATGTGTGCGTTTCTGTGGTGTGCTGCTGTCCTTGCTGTGTCACTGTGTCCTCTCCTCTCCTCTCTGGTTTGCAATGTAGCAAGGGGTTGTGGTCTGTGGGAGTGCTGCTTTTGTACTCACCTATGTGGGTGTGTCCTCATGGTCTGTTGTTTTCAGGTGTGTTGTGTCTGGGGTTCTGGCCTTTGTATTTTTTGTTTGTCCGGGGGTGTTTTCGGGATGTGTACTGTGCTTGTGTATTTGTGCGTGCCTTGCTGTGTGGACTTGTTGGCCATGTTGTGTGCTATTGGTTTTGTGAGCGGATGGTTTCTGTGCAGGTACGTGGGCGCCATGGCTTCTGCCGTGTCGATTCTCATCGGCGTTGTTTGCGCTAGCGGGCGGTATATTTGTGGTTTTTCCGCGCTCATGGCGGTGCGATCGTAATTTCACGTGCGGTGTGTCGGCCGTGAGGGCGGGCGGTTTTGTGTTGTCGTGCGTGTTTCCGTCCGTGGCGGGCGGTTTGACTCCGACTCGGACGTTGGCGGGCGGTATTTTGTGTGATTTTTCGCCGATGGCGGTTTTCGGTTTGTGTAATCGTAATGGCGTGGTCGGTGTTCAGACGGTGTGTGCGGGCGGATTTTTGCCGCTTCCATGCCTGGCGGATTTTTTTACGCCGGGTATCGTAATGGGCCCCCAAGTTGTTTAAAATATCGATGTTTAAATTAGTGTTATGTATTTTAGTATGTATTTTAAAAGTATAAGTATTGCTTTTGTTTTTTAATATTTGTGTTCAATTTTTAGTAGTTATTAATTTTTATTTATATACATTTTGCGTATTTTAGTTCTGTAGCGGGTTGTGGGTTTATAGGGGAATAGGGTGGGAAGTAATTTAATTATAATAAATTAATTCTTATTTTTTATTTATTAGTATTTATTCAATTTAGATTTTATAGTGTTAATATAATTTATTATTAATTAATTATTAATTGGTTGTTAATTATTATTAATTAATTGGTAATTATGTTAATTGTGTCATTTTTTAGGAGCGGGTGGTGGGGTTTATAGGGGAATGGGGTGGGAAGTAATTTATTTATCATTAATTAATAATTATTTGTTAATTAATGCTAATTAATTAATTAACATTTAAATATGGCAATTGTGTAATTAATTTTAGATGTTAGTTGTGGGGTTTATAGCGGTAAAGGGTGGGAAGTATTATCTTTTAAATTAATTAATAAGTTGTTAATAGATATTAATTTATTAATGTTAAATTAGTTATGGAAATTGTGTAATGATTTTTAGGTGTGGGTTGTGGTGTTTATTGGGGTAGAGGGTGGAAAGTTATGTTTAATTAATTAATAATTAGTTCATCATGAATATTAATTCATCAATTCATAAATATTTATGGTAATTGTTTATTTTTATTTTGTATGTGGGTTTCGGCTTTATAGGGGTAACGTTTGGGGAGTAAATTAATTTTGATCTGTTTTAATTTGTTTTTTAATTAATTATATTTCTTTAATAGATAATTAATTATGTTAATTATGGAGGTACATTTTTTTCAATTTAGATGTGTCTTGTGAATTGTGTGGTGTTATGGGGTAGGAAATAAAAAGGATTACATTTATGTAATAATTAATGTTTTTGATTATAAATAATTTCTATTAAAAATAGTTATTTGTTTGTATATTATTTTTAAATTAAAAAAAAAATCTTTCTAGGTATTTGTTAGATCTTTTTAACATTATAATATGTTTTATCTTTTGTAAATGTTTAATATTTTTATATATGTTTTCTTTTTTTGTTTTAAATTAAGAAATCAATTCAATGGGAATATTATATTTTACCCCTCTCCTATCCAACACTTTCCCTACTGTTGCACTCACTGATGAGGGAATAGTAATTTTTACTCCTCCGCTATCCAACACTTTACCTACTGTTGCACTCACTGGAGTGGGAATAGTCATTTTTACCACTCGGCTATCCAACACTTTCCCTACTGTTGCACTTACTGGAGTGGGAATAGTAAGTTTTACCTCTCCGCTATCCAACACTTTCCCTACAGTTGCACTCACTGGAGTGGGAATAGTAATTTTTACCCCTCCGCTATCCAACATTTTCCCTACTGTTGCACTCACTGGAGTAGGAATATTAACTTTTACCCCTCTGCTATTCAACACTTTCCCTACTGTTGCACTCACTGGAGTGGGAATAGTAATTTTTACCCCTCCGCTATCCAACATTTTCCCTACTATTGCACTCACTGGAGTGGGAATAGTAAGTTTTACCCTCCGCTATCCAACACTTTCCTTACTGTTGCACTCACTGGAGTGGGAATAGTAATTTTTACCCCTCCGCTATCCAACACTTTCTCTACTGTTGCACTCTTTTTACCCCTCCGCTATCCAACACTTTCCCTACTGTTGCACTCACTGAAGTGGGAATAGTAATTTTTACCCCTCCGCTATCCAACACTTTCTGTACTGTTGCACTCACTGGAGTCGGGATAATAATTTTTACCCCTCCCCTATCCAACACTTTCCCTACTGTTGCACTCACTGGAGTGGGAATAATAATTTTTACCCCTCCGCTATCCAACACTTACCCTACTCTTGCACTCACTAGAGTGAGAATAGTATTTTTTACCCCTTTGCTATCCAACATTTTCCCTACTGTTGCAGTCACTGGAGTGGGAATAGTTATTTTTACCCCTCTGCTATCCAACACTTTCCCTACTGTTGCACTCAATGGAGTGCACAATTTAAGTTTAAAGACTATTAAATATTTTAATGTTTTTATTTATAATCTTGTTTTTTTTTAGATTTTACGTTATAGGTGTACTTATATATATATGTTTATTTGTTAATTTTTATACATTTATGAAATTTAAAAATAAAGTAAAATTAATAGTTTATTTGTTTTAAAGTAAATATATATATATTACATTTTATAATTGCATGTTTAAATTTTTTTAATTAAATTTGTTTCTTACATTTGTTAAAATGTATATTAAACCCAAATAATTTTTTTAAGTTCATTTTATTATTTAATATATTTAACATTATTTTTTTACATATATAAAAAAATCAATATTTTGTACATCAATATTTTTTACATCAGTTTTTTTCCGATATTTTTATATTTACCAATATAAATATAGGATGTCAATATTTTTGACATCAATATTTATGGCTCGATATTTGTTTGAGGATATTTTGGGTGTCGATATTCTATCAGTGAACCGTTGTGGAGTCTGGCGGCGAGAGTGCGGTGGGAGACGGTGTCGAAAGCTGCGGAAAGGTCGAGTAGGATCAGGGCTGCGGTGTGGCCTTGGTCGAGGAGGGTGCGAATGTCATCTGTGGCGGCGAGTAGGGCAGTCTCGGTGCTGTGGTTGCTGCGGAATCCGGATTGGGAGGGGTCGAGGATGGAGTTCTCTTCGATGAATTTCGTTAGTTGGGCGTTGACGGTCTTCTTTGTGACCTTGGCTGCGAAGGGGAGGAGGGAGATGGGTCAGTAGTTCTTGAGGTCCAAAGGATCTGCCAAGGGTTTTTTGAGAAGGGGCTTGACTTCTGCGCGTTTCCGGTCATCGGGAAAAGTTCCAGTTTTGAAGGAGGTGTTGATGGTGTGTCATAGTTCTGGTGCGATGGCAGCGGTGGCTCTGTGGAAGATGTGTGGAGGGCAGGGGTCCGTGGGTGCTCCTGAGTGGATGCCTTTCATGGTTGATTCGGTGTCCTCTGTGGTGGCTGGGGTCCAGGCGGAGATGGTGGGTTCACTGGCGTAGCTGGGAGAGTGCGTGGTTTTGCCGTCCAGTGTTGGCTCGTTGAAGTTGTCATAGAGGGACTTGATTTTCAGATGAAAGTATGCACTGAGTTTGTTGCAGAGGTCCTGGGAGGGGGTGATGTCCGTGGCTTCGCTGAGTGGTTTAGTGAATTCTTGGATGATGCTGAAGAGTTCCTTCGAGTTGCTGGAGTTGGCGGTGATCTTGTTCTAGATGAAGGTCCTTTTGGTAGATCTGATGAGTTGGTGGTGTTCTGTCATGGCATTCTTGTATCTGGTGCGGTCTTCCAAAGATTTGCTGTTCCTCCAATTCATCTCGAGACATCTACAGGTGCGTCTGGATTCCTGGAGGTCGGTGGTGAACCAGGTAGCCTTCCTTGGGCGCTGTCTGTTGGGTTTGCTAAGGGGTGCGAGTTCGTCTGCGCAGTTGGTGATCCATCTGTGTAGTTCTTTGGTGGCGAGGTTGCCATTGGTCAGGGTGGAGGGGGCATCGCGGTTGAGGGAGGAATAGAGGTGCTCCTCCGTGACCTTGCTCCAGTTTGTTCATTTTGGTTGGGTGTAGTTTTGGGGGCGGTGGGTTTGTTGAGGTGGAAGTGGATGCAGTGGTGGTCCATCCAGAGGGGCTGCGAGGTGTGGCTGAAGTGGACGTTGGTACCTCCTGCGAAGGTAGGGTCGAGGGTGTGTCCTACCTTGATGGTGGGGGAGGTGACAAGCTGCCATAGTCCGAGGTTGGCGAGGTTGCCCAGGAGGGTGGCGGAGTTGGGGTCATTAAGATTGTCAAGGTGAAAGTTGAGGTCTCCGATGAGAATGTAGTCCATGGAGGCAATGGCGTGGGGTGCGACAATGTCGGCTATGGTGGTGGTGAATACTATTCGAGGTCCGGGGGGCCTGTAGGCAAGGGTGCCTCGTAGGGTGGTTCTAGGGCTGGTCCGAATCTGGAAGTGAAGGTGTTCATGGGGATGGAGGTGTCGTTTGTGGTGGAGAGTCGAAGGGAGCTCTTGTGTGCGATGGCGAGTCCTACTCCTGGGTGGTTGGGTCGGTCCTTCCTCTGGATCTTGTTTCCATCAGGGATGGCGGTGGTGATGTCGGGGGCAGAGGAGGCATTGGTCCTGGCTTCCGTGAAGAAGGCAACATCTGGCGAGAGAGTGTTGAGGAGGTCCCAGATCTCTACTGCATGTCTGTGTAGGGAGCACACGTTGAGGAGGATGCACTTCAGGGCTTCAGTGGTGTTGGCGTCCGGTGTGGGGGCAGTGGCTGTGGTGGTGTGGAGGGTGGTGAAGGCTCGGCTGTATGGCAGCAGGAGAGCTGGCCGCGGGTGGTGTTCGGTGTGGACAGCTGGCAGTTGTTGTTCCTTCCGGGGTTAAGTGCGAGGAGAGTGGCTGAGTCATAGCGGTAGGAGCGTGGGAGTCCAGGGTCTCTGGCGCTGGTCGCGGACGGGCACAGACGGGCTTGCCTTTGGCGCCCCTTTGGCACGCCAGAAGTGCACCCGCTGCATGGCTGCGCAGCTGCCGCCATTAAATAGGGGATGGGGAGGGAAGCGGAGCTGGGAGACGGGAGCGGGAATGACCGGGGGAGGGGCCGCGGGGGCTGCAGCGGCTGGAAAAGGGCAGTGGAAACGGACACTGCGGATCAAGATGAAGGGCACAGGCACAACAACGAGGAGGAGGGGCAGCACAAGGGCCAAAACAGAGTTACAGAGGAAAGAAGCAATGTACAATAAACAATATACAATACAATATAATCACAGCAGATAGACAGCAAAAAGACCAACACCAGGCTCAAACACCTACCGGCGAGGAGTCGGCAGCAGTAGCACAGCAGCGGAGCTGCAGGAGTAGAGAGCAGGGACCCTGGCCAGGAGGTCAGAGGTCCTGCTCCGGCACTCCTGCAGCGGCTGCCATTAAATAAGGGAAGGGGGAGGGAAGTGGAGCTTGGAGGCGGGAGCGAGAACAACCAGGGAGAGGGGCCGCGGGGGCAGCAGCGGTGGAAACAGACACAGCTGATCAAGACGAATGGCACAGGCACAACAATGAGGAGGAGGGGCAGCACAAGGGCCAAAACAGAGTCACAGAGGAAAGAAACAATGTACAATAAACAATATACATTACAATATAATCACAGCAGATAGACAGCAAAAAGACCAACACCAGGCTCGAACACCTACCCGCGCGGAGTCGCGGCAGTAGCACAGCAGCGGAGCTGCAGGGGTAGAGAGCAGGGACCCTGGCCAGGAGGTCAGAGGTCCTGCTCCAGCACTCCTGCAGTGGCCGCCATTAAATAGGGGAGGGGGAAGGGAAGCAGATCTGGGAGGCGGGAGGGGGAACGACCAGGGGGAGGGCCCACGGGGGCAGCAGCGGCGGGAAAAGGGCAGTGGAAATGGATACAGCGGATCAAGATGTAGGGCAAAGGCACAACAACGAGGAGGAGGGGCAGCACAAGGGCCAAAACAGAGTCACAGAGGAAAGAAACAATGTACATTAAACAATATACAATACTATATAATCACAGCAGATAGACAGCAAAAAGACCAACACCAGGCTCGAACACCTACTGGCGAGGAGTCGGCTGCAGTAACACAGCAGCGGAGCTGCAGGGATAGAGAGCAGGGACCCTGGCCAGGAGGCCAGGGTCCCTGGTCCCTAAGTTAGCATGTATTTGTTGCCTGACTGCTCAGAGATGATGGGTAAAGGAGGCAGCTGCTGGGACAGAAGTGGAATCGTGTAAGGCCAAAGGAAAAGCTCTTGGATGATAGCCATATAGACAGATAAAGGGGGTATCCTTGGATTCACTATGGAGCACATTATCATAGGAGAATTCTACTAATGGCAAGTAAATAGTCCAGTCACTTTGGGTAGCACTGCAAAAACACAGGAGATATTGTTCCAAGCCTTGGTTGAGACGTTCAGTCCGACCATTGGTCTTGGGGTGGAATCCTGAAGAGAGGGCCACATCTATATGAAGAGATATGCAGAAGTGCCTCCTGAACTGAGATAGGCCCACCAAACGTGGTGGCTGTTTTGACACTGAACACTGCAAAGGCATTGTAGATTTCTGTGATCAGTCCTGACTTCAATGACTCATTGGTACCCATTAGGAACTGTCTCTATTTGCGACAAGCTAATTTCATTGCTAGTAGTTCTCGCTCAAGAGCTGAGTAATTCCTCTCAGATTCTGACAGGACATGAGACAGATAGAATACTGGGTGTCCCAGCCCATTGTCTTGTCTGTGAAGTAGAACAGCACCCACTGCCCTATCTAAGGCATCTGTTTCCACAATACATTTCTTGGTCGAGTCTGCATGGCACAGAATAGGGGCCTCAGTGAAAGGCTTTTCTAGGGTCTGAAAAGCATTTTCTAGGGCTTCAGTCCATTTAAACCCTTCTTGAAGATTTTCCTTTTTTAGGGTTTGAGAAATATAGCTTGTTTGATGGGCAAAATTATCAATGAACCGGCGATAAAAATTTGTTAACCCCAGGAAACATTGGGTTTCTTTGATGGTTGATGGAGACGGCCAATCCAGTATAGCCTGTATCTTCTGTGGATCTGTGGCAATCCCCTTCTTGTTGATTTGATAACCCAAATATTCTACTTTGAGTTGGTCAAATTCACATTTCTCTGGTTTGCAGAACAAACTATTTTGATGTAGTCTTTCTAGAACTTGAATGAAGTGTGTGTGATGATGATCCAGATTGGTAGAATAAATAAGAATGTCATCTAGGTATATTATGACAATTTGATTTAAAAAGATCTGCAAATACACTGTTCATGAATCTCTAAAAGTTGGAGGAGGCATTTGTCAGCCCAAAAGGCATGACCCGATATTCGAAATGACCTAAGGGGGTTTAAAAAGCGCTCTTCCACTCATCTCCTTCTTTGACTCGAAGGATATGATATGCTGTCCGGAGGTCTAGTGTGTGCTCCTCCCACTGATTCTAAGATGTCTTTAATTAAAGGTGAAGGGTAACGATCCTTAATCGTTATTTTGTTCAGTCCTCTAAAGTCTATACACGGTCAGGGATCTTTGGTCTTTTTTGTCCAAAGAAGAGTAGTGGCCTGGCAGGCTGTGATGATCACATAATTAGGCTGCTTTGTAGAGTTTCTGCGGGATACTGCTTCAGTGTCTCTTTTTCTGGTTCAGTGAGGGAGTATACTCGTCCGAAAGGTACCATGGCCCCTGGTTCAAGAGGAATAGCACAGTCCAACTCTCTATGAGGAGGTAGTGTCAAAGTTTTCTGTTTCTGAAACACTTCGGCATACTCTTGGTAATGATCAGGGACTCCTTGTTCTGTGTTCATAGATACACAATCACGTTCTTTCACTATTGGCATCTCCTTAGGTGACCAATATTTCTCAGTTGTGTAACAGAGTTGTTGACAGATATGTGAGGACAAGGAAATCGTACTGGTTTCCCAATTGCTATAGGGATTATGCCTAATCAACCGAGGAATTCCAAATATCATTACATGTTTGGGAGAAGCTGTAAGATAAAAGGACAAATATTCCTTATGTCTGCCAAAGGTCAGCCGTAATGATGGTGCCATTTCTTTGATGGGACCCGAGACAAGTGGGGTTCCATCCACGGTATGCACCTGTTCAGGTGTTTCCTTAGGGATGCAGAATATTTGTTTTTCTGCAGCCCAGTTCTCGTCTAGATATAGTCCACTGGTGCCCCAGTCCAACAGAGCTCAAACTCTTTCCTCTGTACCATTAGGCAATCCTAGGAGCGTAGGTAAGAGATAAAGAGAATGGGATGTTTCTCTTGAAGAGCAGATTGTAGGTATACCAGACCATCCGGCCCTCTCCCTTCCTACAGAAGGCGGGATCCGGCATTTCCCGACAGCTTTGGATGAATAGGGCGTCTATGAATCCGATGACTGGAGGAACCACAATGTAAACATAATCTTTGTTTTCTTCTGTGGGCTCGTTCAGCTTCAGACAAGGGCCATAGAGCTAGACCTATCTGCATGGGTTCTTCTTCGGTTGAAGGAGAGGTTTCAGGCAGCGATGTATCTGTTTTGCGAGAATGAATGAAATAATTTTATAGAGCGCACAATACCCGAAGGTGTCCTAGTGCTACGAAGACCATAACAAGGAAACCTGCCAGATGGACACCTCTGGGAAAGATCATTAATCTATTGAGTAAACAGCCAGGTCTTCAACTGTTTTCTGAATTGCTGCATGGTAGGTTGCGAGCAAGCGGCAAGGAGTTCCATAGTTTCCCTCTACAGTAAGAGAACAGTCTTTCACCCCATTTTGCTTTGTTAATTCTTGGGACAGTAATCATTCGTGCAGAGCTCGATCTGAGGTTACTGGTAGAAGTGTACAAGGAGAACCGATCCTGAAAGTTGGTCGGGCCAGCCCTGTAGAGGGCCTTATGGATTACACAGAGAGCCTTGAAAGTAATCCTTTTTTCCACCGGGAGCCAGTGCAGGCCGTGCATCAGGTGAGATATTTGTGCAAACTTAGGGACCTTCAGCAGCGTTCTTGCTGCAGCGTTCTGCAAGGACTGTAGTTTCTGTATCAGATGTTTAAGGGTACCTAAATATAAGGCATTGCAGTAATCCATCTTTGAGAAGATGAGAGCCATCATCACCGTCTTTTGTAGGTCAAAAGGAATAAACAGAAGAATATTTTTAGAACCTTCAGCATAAAAATACCTGATTGGGTAACAGCAATGATTTGTTCTGAAAAACATAGTTTGGTATCTTAAATTACTCCCAAATTTCTTGCCTTCTGAGCTGGCCTTGGTAATGCACCTAGGTCTGAAGGCCACCATGATGCGTCCCAAAAGGTGGTCTCTTTCCAAAGAGCAGAACCTCCGTTTTTTCTGAGTTCAGCTTGGCACAGTTTCTCTGCATCAAGCCTGCAACCTGGGACATACATCTACAGAAATTACTTGCCTCCTTTTTCACGTCCGGTGAAATAGACACCACTATTTGCATATCATCGGCACAAAAGAATACAGCAAAGTCATAACTGTTAATGAGATTAACAAGGGGAGTGACATATATATTAAAAAGTGTGGGGCTAAATGCAGACCCCTGGGGCACCCCACAGGGGAGAGAGAAAGGCCTGGAACTTGTGTCTCCCATCTCTACCCGTTGTTGTCTATCGTTAAGGAACGAACTCAACAGTGTTAGTGCAGCATTCCTAAAACCAAGCGAGTGAAGCCGTTTGATGAGAAGTGCTTGGTGACCCATATCAAAGGCGTCAGAGAGGTCTAATAAAATCAGTGCTGCTCTTCCGCCCTTCTCAACCACTCTTTTTAATTCCTCCGATGCTGCTACCAAAGCTGATTCAGTATAATGGTTTGCTCTAAAACCTGATTGAGAAGAATCAAGCAACTGGTTGGCATCTAAAAATGTTAGTATTTCCTCATTCATTGCTTTCTCTAGAATCTTGGCAGGAAAAGGAAGGCGGGATATGGGTCAGTAACTTTCCACCTGCTTAGGGTCCAAAGAGGGTTTTTCACCAATGGTAGGATGGTGGCCCTTTTCCATATAAACGGAAATTGCCCAGAAATCAGTGTCTCGTTCAATAAATCCATAAGTGGTCCGGCCACAGTGCTGGCCACTAGGTTAATAACCTGAGAAGGACAGGGGTCCGAAGGGGCCCCAGATTTAATGGAACTCATGAGACTAATTATTTTTTTCCTTAGTAAAAGGTGAGAACCTTTCAAATCTTGGTGTTTCTAGAGGCCCAGGATCTAATCCGGGGTTCAATATTTCAGCCTGAGCTGAATCACCATCTAAACATTGTGGGGTCGATTCCGATTCGGGCCGGAAAAAGCACCGACCGACTCGGATCCGGAAAAAATACCGACCGACACGTACCAGTGGCGCCCGACACGCCAAGTACGATGCAAGCCGCGATAAATCCGACCGACACGTCAGGAAACCAAGCCGACCGACCGAGCCGCTCGGAAAATAGCAATCCGGCCGGAAAAACACGCGAATCCAACCGACCGACACGCACCCGGAACAAATCCGACCGAATCGTACCCGCCAACTCCAACCCGCAAAGTACGATGCAAGGCGCGAAAAACACGACCGAGTCGGACGGAGGACAAGCCGTACGACCGACACGCATACAAAACCGAGCCGAAGCAACACAATACACCGCGACCGACGCGTACGCAGCATACAAAACTGCACAAACACAGCGTGAACGAAACGGAAAACACCGTACGAGACCAATTCAGGGTCCGACTCGGTCACAAGAACGTTTCCAACATACACAAACAGCACAAAGGACAAATCAACCAAAAAAGGCCAAACAAGCAATTACCAAGCCAATAAATACTGGGGGGTGGGGACAGAGAACAAAGACACACCCACAACTCCACCTATATAAAGGACACAAATCACTACCATGAGCCTTTGCAAATGCCATTTCACTGCCAGCACCCAAGAGAAAGCAACCACACACCCACAGCTCATCCCTCACACAAGCCACACACCATCAGCACACCAACAAATACCTACCTCACATACACCCAGCAAAACACACACTCACACACCCTCACCTGCACACCAACACACACATCACTCACCATCACCACCCATCACCATGCCCCCCAAGAAGAATCCCAAGTTCCTAGATTGTGAATTGGAAGTCCTGGTAGACGAGATCCTCAGGGTGGAGCCACAGCTGTTTGGCACTCTGGTCCAACAGACCCCCATGTCGCAGAAAACCAAGATGTGGGAGAGGATCATCAACAGGGTGAACGCCCAATCATCATGTCGGCGCACAAAGACGGACATCCAGAACAGGTGGTATGACGTGCGCAGGAGGGTACGGGACCTGCTGAAGATAGACTACATCAACAGCCAACATACCGGCAGTGGCCCTCCTGCCAAGCCAATATACCTCAGGCCCTGGGAGGAGAAGGTGCGGGCCATCCTTCCGCCAGTGAGCGTATATGGACTAGAGAACATCCCAGAGCCTGGTGAGTACACAACAAATGTACACAATAAACTGCCACAAAACACACACATCACTGTCAAGGGGAGAGTCAAACCATGCACACATAGCAATTACACAGCAACTAGAACAGAATCATCCCAAAATGTGTATGTCAGTCAGATAAACACAACACATGCCATCAAAAAAGTCACATCCAACTGTGCCAACACATGTACAAACACAACCACAACTACAGCTAGGCAGTGGCACAAATAGAACTAACACACACATCCACACATGTAGCCACCACAACAACACCAACACACAGTGAAGACCACTCAAAGTAAGGAATTCTGTGTATGCTGGCCAAGTCAGTGTAGCCAATAGCATCATGGGAGTCGCAGTCACACATATTGCCCCCCCACAACTGTCCCATCAACACCACCCTGAACCATGCTCACATCACAGGGAGTGGAGAAGGACTCACAAGATGGCTGACACTGGCTACTGCTGTGGGGAGCACAAGGCCCTGCTGGCAACTGTGCACCAACAAACAGCAGGACACCACTGACTGACATCCTGAGAGACAACTTACACTCCCTGCAATGCAAGCACGTTCCATGGTGGGCTATCTGGCTGGCTGGGTGGGAAGGGGGACTTGCAGCACTGACTATAGTCACCAGCACCTCCCCTCACACCCCCCCAACACAAACTCCACAGTACCCACCTGGTAGAATGCAATGCCCTCCATCCTAACACAAGATCCCACAAAGCACCACCACCCTGGGTTATGTTGTGTGAAGCACAGGGACACTCTTGGGACTCTTAGCCAAACAACTGCCAGGACAACACTCCCAGCCATCCTGTCAGCACAGCCAGCCCACCCCACAGGGAAGCAGAGTCAAAAGGAAGGAAGCATGGGCATGCTGGGAAGGGGGTGGAGGCAATAGCATGATGGGAGTCGTAGTCACAGACATAGCTCACCCCCACAACTGTCCCATCAACACCACCCTGAACCATGCTCACATCACAGGGAGTGGAGAAGGACTCACAAGATGGCTGACACTGGCTACTGCTGTGGGGAGCACAAGGCCCTGCTGGCAACTGTGCACCAACAAACAGCAGGACACCACTGACTGACATCCTGAGAGACAACTTACACTCCCTGCAATGCAAGCACGTTCCATGGTGGGCTATCTGGCTGGCTGGGTGGGAAGGGGGACTTGCAGCACTGACTATAGTCACCAGCACCTCCCCTCACACCCCCCAACACAAACTCCACAGTACCCACCTGGTAGAATGCAATGCCCTCCATCCTAACACAAGATCCCACAAAGCACCACCACCCTGGGTTATGTTGTGTGAAGCACAGGGACACTCTTGGGACTCTTAGCCAAACAACTGCCAGGACAACACTCCCAGCCATCCTGTCAGCACAGCCAGCCCACCCCACAGGGAAGCAGAGTCAAAAGGAAGGAAGCATGGGCATGCTGGGAAGGGGGTGGAGGCAATAGCATGATGGGAGTCGTAGTCACAGACATAGCTCACCCCCACAACTGTCCCATCAACACCACCCTGAACCATGCTCACATCACAGGGAGTGGAGAAGGACTCACAAGATGGCTGACACTGGCTACTGCTGTGGGGAGCACAAGGCCCTGCTGCCAACTGTGCACCAACAAACAGCAGGACACCACTGACTGACATCCTGAGA
>CAWUFW010028426.1:0-21890 GCA_963921515.1 Calotriton arnoldi | reverse complement strand
CCCCCAGGGGCCCCCACAATGTGGTGACCCTGGGCTGAATAAAAATACCACTGTGATGACAAAGCTAAATGTCGTTCCACACTGTGAACCACAGTCAGGTGTCCTGAGCAACAAACTACCATCACACCTACACAAGCACAAAATCAATCAGCATGGCCAGTAAGCCAAGGCCAACATGGAGGCAGGGGACTAGCCGGGCAGCAACTCTCATCTGCACACCTCAAGACCACACCCTCGACCTCCAACAATGTGCAGCAGTGAAGTACACATGCACTGGTGACATTGCACATGCACCCATGACTATTCCAGGGTGGTGGGTGGGAACCAAGGTGTAGAAACACATCACACATGGACACTCAACAAGACTCCTGAATGTCTGACACACTGCACACTACGCTGTACATGGACATGACGGCAATACCACACCTACCAATGGGATCCCAGCCACAGTCACACACCAATGAAGAAGCCAAGGTCACCCACAAAGAACACACATAGACAACAACCAACATTGCAGCCCGGACCCTAAGGAGTGCCAGCAGTCACACACACAACGTGTCACAATCACTGAAAGATAACACAAACTGGAAATCACATGACAGGGGCAAACAACAAGTGCCAAAGGGAAACCTGATTGTGACCCATCTGCGTCAGCACACAAACTCTGCCCTGACAGCAAACACACCTATGGGTGACACCCTGATGACCAGTAATGTGCCATGCACCCACATCACAGAGAACACAGGGAGAAGACTTTGGGGAACATAGCTCAAGTCAGCAAGCATCACAAACAGGTACAACACTAGGGATCACAGCATGCGCAGATGAATGGAAGTGAACACACAGACATGCACATACAACACACACCTTGGGCGCAGGCAATGTCACACGTGTACACACTGCCATGAGGGGACTCCACTCCTGTGTGAGGAAAGCTGTGCCATATGTTGCCTCAGTAGGGCCCCATCATGTCAGCTGAGCACTTGGTCACACAATCAACAATAGCACCAAATGAGGGCTCCCATCACATCAGCCTGGTCATGGATGTGCCAACGGAATCATCAGCACAGATCCAACACACTTGTATAGCAATGTTGCACTGACTACACGGATGAGTCCCTCCCCATTGATGCCCAAACCTGCATGTCCACTGGAGATGGCAACACGGTCAGGGAAGTAGACAAATGCAACGATGGCAGGCACAACAGATGTGCAGGGGTGGAAGCCACAGATATGAAATTGCCAATGTAAGTAGGAAACCCATTGCCAAATACTGAACACATGACACCCTCAGATGCTGCTATTGATGACATGGATACACCACATGATAGGACACATTCCCCTGGACCACATGGGTTCCTGCACAGTAACACTTCATAATCATGAGACCAGATATCACCATCACTGCAGCAAGGGCATGGTTAGCTGCACCAACAACATGTACATCTGAAGCATGAGCACTAGAGAAAAGAAAGTTGCTTTATTCAGCATATGTGTTGAGGCCAAACGAAGTCCTGAAAAAGAGCAAAGGCCAATGGCCAGTCCATTGTCAAAGTTCAAACAGGGTGACACTGGCAGATGTCACCCTACGCATGCCTGCACAATACCAGGGACAATCCACTAGGAGGGGCAACCGGGGGCAGGCCAGGCACGCAGGGACAGGATCAGGGCTCACCAGGGGAGTCAGGGAAGGGGTGGTGGGTGCTGGAGAGCCACTGACAACTGCAGTGGAGGTGTCTGACATGGTGTGTGCCGGCACAACTGGGGGCATGACACAGATGTCGTGGGTGCCGGCACAACTGCAGTGGACCCTGCAGATGGGGTGGACAGGTCCGCCACTGCAGTGCCCAAGTCAGACAGGGCGGTAGTGGACTCCACTGCAGTGCCTACCTCCAGGGGAGGAGAATGGGGAACAGGCAAGGTGGGTTGGACAGAGGGGGGACACCCTCACCACATCAGTGGCACAGACAAGCGCAGCGGGGGTGTGGTGCTGGGAGAGCAAGTGGCAGGGGAGAAGGCCGGAGCATCTTGGGGATGGTATATCTGTGGGTGGGGGAACCTAGGGCAGGGTGTGGTGGGGGCACCTGTGCAGTGGGGGCCTGAGGGATGGAGGACGGAGACCTTGTGCCTGAGCTGCAGGGCGGTGGCGGGGTCTTGCTCTTAGCACTCCGGGGGACTTGCGGGTGGGGGCCTCAGTCCGTCTGCGCCTGGGGGAGGGTGTCCGGGGGCGAGGGCACTCTGCTCCCGTGTGGGTGGGCTTCCTCTTCCCCCGGGATGCTGGAGCAGCTTCATCGGTGGGGAAGAGGCCGAGGTCACAGAGGAAGAGCTGCTGTGACTTTGGGGTTGCAGGTGAGGCAAGGGAGGGTGCTTTGGAGGGAGAGGGAACTGAGGACTGCGCAGTGCATGTGGATGCGTGTGTGTGTTCCAGGGCCCCATCCCCTGTGAGTCTGGCTTCAGTCCCCTGAATGTGCGTGCGTGTGCGTTTTGTCATTGGCGTGTGTGTCAGTGTGCTGGATGTGTGTGTGCTGGTGTGTGCCAGTGTGTGTGTGCCTGGGATGGGTAAGGTGCTGGGGAGTGTGGATGGAGCAGAGGCAGGAGGGGTGAGGGACCGTTTGAGGAGGGACACTGCTGCCGTCAGGGAGGAGTCCATGGACCTATTGCCCCTCTGTAGGTCAGACATGCCCGATGAGATGCCCTCCATGAACGACACCAGCTGAGTCAACAGCGCGGTGTGCGCATGGAGGACACTCAGCATGGCTGTCTGCCCTACATGGAGCTGGCGAAGGAGGTACACAGACTCCTCACTCAGGGCAGCAGGGGACACAGGGGCAGGGGGTGCGGTGCCTGGCCCAAAGGAGACACGCTCCCGGACATGGGAGCCTCCACGGACCTGGGGAATGGGAGCCGATGGGAGGGCGGTGGTGGTGCTGGTGGTGGCGGGGACAGCAACACTAGCTGGGGTGTGGTGGCTGCTGACACCCGCCTCCACAAGGGAGTCATCCTCCGAGTTGCTCTGGTCCTCAGCTGAGGTGGATGCTGCTGAGGACTCCTCGGTGTGGCTCCCTCGCCCTCCGTGCCACTGGGTCCCTCCGACCACTCCTCGGCTGCTGACCCAGTCTGGCTCTCCGGCTCCTCCTGGTCCGTGGAGCTGTCCCCTTCCGTGGCCGTGGATGTATCTGCAAACAATGGGGAAACAGACAGACATCAGTCACCTGCACATAACGCACACACCACTGTGAGCACAGCACATCACAGAGCAAGCCCTGGCATCATTAGTTGTACATTGCTAAAAGTGCACTAATTGAACAGGAGAAGTCAATTGTCAGTCTGATGCCAAGCATGGCACTCACATCCCACATGGCCTTGCACCCATCTGTCTGGTGTCTGTTGGATTGCAACACCCCAGTGTTGACACATGCACCAAGTACACAGTAGTTGGACAGTGCAGAGGACACGGTGTGGACACATCACAGCTCTTGCCACTGAGTCAGTACAGGTTTACGGATGTAAGGGATGCCCAGAGTCAAATAGGAAATGCATGTGATGCATACCAGCGACAGACACCATGATGCACCCATGTCCTGATAGCCAGCGCCACTATGGTGTGCATGTAGCACATGTCACTCCCCTGCAGGATCACCAATCAGTAGACACATGCCATGGCGGAGGCATGACTGCAAAGTCATACATCACTGTCTCAGTGATGTATGACTTTGCAGCCAGACAACAACACTCTGCACTGTGTCACAATAGTAGGTCATGGGGAATGCAAGTCCTGGAGCTGCACAAGTGCACATGTACATCCCCCCACAACACATCCTCTTAACCCTCATCTGTCCAGGTCATACCTATTGGACATATGGGAGACCTGTGACACTACCCTCGGAACCTGAGCCCTCACACTCTGCTGTGCATGGGGAACAGCTGCCTGAACTTCACATTTACATGCCCCAGTCTGCATGGGCAGCTGATCAGACACCTATGTGTCACACAAGTATCGTCTCCTATGGTCACATCTCCAGTGGCATGCTGAGCCCCTACCAAGAAACTCCACAGCAGTCCTGGCGACTAATCCACAGCACACTGACACAGAGGCAGACACCTGAGGGGCAAATCACTGTGCACAATGTGTCCTCTGATACACGGGAGTGGGAGTACAGAGTGTATTGTATGGCCTGGAGTAGGCATGACTGTCCAGCCCCACATGAATGAGGGATGAGCCCTGGACTGTAGGCAGCTGGCTAAGTATGTGTGACACACGTCATATACATACTCCTGGGGCCCAAACATTGTTCCCACCCGCAGCATGGGTGTGTGCCAGGTACCCCAGCCACATGTGGTGGATCAGCTCAGCAATTGGACCACAGATCAAAGTAACACGCTGAATACATGTCAGAATACAGGCATTGTGTAAGCAATGGACCCACCCATGATGCCCACCACAGAGTCAGGGAAACAGATGCTGTCTCCCACCTTGAGTCAAGCAAACTGCAAGGACACAGTCCTAAGTGACAGAATTCCCTGCATGTAAGGGCCACACCTGGGTATCAGATGAGGAGTGGGCAGTGCACAATAGAGGGACATGGCTCCTGGACAACATGACTGCTGTACTGTGGCAGTTCAACCTGGCCCGAGGAGGGCACATAACATGTTAGACAGAGTACACAGTGCAGTCTTTGACTCACCCCCTCCTTGCTGCTCTCTGGCCTTCAGCTGCCCATCCAGGTCTGGAAAGACCACCGCCAGGATCCTGAGCATGTGGGGGGTCAGGGTCCGTGTTCCACCCCTCCTGCGAGGAGGCGACAGCTTCAGCTGGACCCGTGCAATCCTCCGGGTCCAGCCCCGAAGGTCCTGCCACCTCTTTTGGCAGTTGCGGATCCGGCGCTTGTAGACCCCCACGGACCGGACAGCCCGGACGATGTCCTTCCAGATCTCATGCTTCCGATGGGCAGAAGCCTGTCAGGATGACAAAGTGATAAGGACATTACTACACATGCAACATATCCGTGCATGACACAGTTGCATATACATGTCGCAATCACAGGGGCACATGGTGTACCCAGGCAGTGCACGGCTGCCCATGGACAGTTTGCCAGAAGTCACTACATGGTATCATAGCATGGGGAGTAAAACCCTGTTCAGAAGCACTGTCACTGCACCATACCTGTCCAGTGCAAGTCACTACACACTATGGGGGGTGACAACTACTCAGTGAGCCTGCTAGCCAGTGGTGTGCTGACTCTCAGCCTTGCTAGTCAGACAAAATGCACATTCAGAAAGGCAGTGCACAGAACACTCACCTGCTCCCCTGGTGTCCCATACAGCTTGCTGTACTGTGGAAGTAGGGCTGTCCAGCAGGGCCTGGTTCTCTTCAAGGCTGAAGGCTGGGGCTCTCTCCACAGTACGTGCCATTGCAGGGTCCAGAGGGGCAGAGACAGCAGCAGTGCAGTGGCAGATGTCGTCCTGGAGCATGTAGTGCAGGCAAGTGGGCTCTCAGGGGAACATGCAGCAATATATATGTGCTGGAGAGGCAGATACTGTCCCTTGTGTCCAAAGTGATAGGTCCAAGTCGTTTGCATCTTCTGAATCTGGCCAATCCATGGAATAGCAGCACCAAAACACGCCCACAGCATCCTTCAAATCTTCAACTTCATGACATACATGATTTTGCAACATTGTTGTGGGTGACCAACTGATTTTCCAGCAACCGACTCGTTCGAATATTCGAAAACGCGTCCGTTGCCAGGCAAGCCCATTGTCAATGGGTGCGCACCGATCGGTCCATTGAGGTACAACGCGCACAGGGGTACAACGCGTACCCGCACACATTGAAAGCAATGGGCCGGCCGGAGGCACCGATCGGTCCATTGCTGTTCAACGCGCACAGGGGTACAACGCGTGCCCGCACACATTGAAAGCAATGGGCCGGCCGGAGGCACCGATCGGTCCATTGCTGTTCAACGCGCACAGGAGTACAACGCGTACCCGCACACATTGAATGCAATGGGCCGGCCGGAGGCACCGATCGGTCCATTGAGGTACAACGCGCACAGGGGTACAACGCTGTACCCGCACACATTGAAAGCAATGGGCCGGCCGGAGGCACCGATCGGTCCATTGCTGTTCAACGCGCACAGGGGTACAACGCGTACCCGCACACATTGAAAGCAATGGGCCGGCCGGAGGCACCGATCGGTCCATTGCTGTTCAACGCAGCACAGGGGTACAACGCGTGACCCGCACACATTGAAAGCAATGGGCCGGCCGGAGGCACCGATCGGTCCATTGCTGTTCAACGCGCACAGGGGTACAACGCGTACCCGCACACATTGAATGCAATGGTCCGGCCGGAGGCACCGATCGGTCCATTGAGGTACAACGCGCACAGGGGTACAACGCGTACCCGCACACATTGAAAGCAATGGGCCGGCCGGAGGCACCGATCGGTCCATTGCTGTTCAACGCGCACAGGGGTACAACGCGTACCCGCGACACATTGAAAGCAATGGGCCGGGCCGGAGGCACCGATCGGTCCATTGCTGTTCAACGCTGCACAGGGGTACAATGCGTACCACGCACACATTGAATGCAATGGGCCGGCCGGAGGCACCGATCGGTCCATTGAGGTACAACGCGCACAGGGGTACAACGCGTACCCGACACATTGAAAGCAATGGGCCGGCCGGAGGCACCGATCGGTCCATTGCTGTTCAACGCGCACAGGGGTACAACGCGTACCCGCACACATTGAAAGCAATGGGCCGGCCGGAGGCACCGATCGGTCCATTGCTGTTCAACGTGCACAGGGGTACAACGCGTACCCACACACATTGAATGCAATGGGCCGGCCGGAGGCACCGATCGGTCCATTGAGGTACAACGCGCACAGGGGTACAACGCGTACCCGCACACATTGAAAGCAATGGGCCGGCCGGAGGCACCGATCGGTCCATTGCTGTTCAACGCATCACTGTACATGTGACTGGCATATGTCAGCATGCCTGTCTCAGATGGACATATGCCAGCCACAGATAGCTCCCAGGGAGTGAGGGGCACACCTACATCACGACAGCCTGTCCAAACCTTATCATAAGGCATGTAAGGCTGCATTTCCTATTGTGTGTATGTTGGTGTACATGTTGTCCTGTGGGTGTCACCTGTGGGCAGCCACCCCAGGCTGTGCACGTGTTAATGGGGACAGGATCCTGGGTGTTACGTGTACGTGACCACTGTGATGTGCAACTGTTCATATCTGTGCATGTGCCATGGTCACATTTCACAGTGGTGTTTGTGTATGTCATGTCACATACCCCGTGAGTCCCATGTGGGACGGTATGTTTGAGCCAGGGTGTCCCAGTGGCACAATAGTGATGGCCCTCCACAGTCTTTGTGCATGTAGTGTTTACAATGTCTCTGATTTCATGTGCACAATGGGAGACAGTCTCCACATCCACGTTGTGTGTGCATGGACTCTGATGTTGTGCGTGTGTGTCACAGACGTCCATGGCTCTCCTGCCATGGCAAGTGTGGCCACTACCTGTGGGGGTCATGTTTGTTTTGTTGTGGTGTACACATGATACTCCAGGTGATGCCAGTGTCCATGTGGCATTACAGGGTCCCTGGGAATGTGCCTGTCGTTGAGCTGTGGTGCCTGGGGCACATCTGTCCTCACATGTCACTGGGGGGTGACTGTGACACAGCATCATGATATCCAATGGGCCAACCTGGGACAAATTGATGCCACCTGTAGGACCGTGTTGACAGATGTTGGCCATGTATGTACCATAAATGTCGTTCCGGTACTGCACACTTCATGTAGTTGTGCCTCATGATGATGTATGTTGGGATCTTGAGTGTGTTCAATGCCGCATATGTGGGGTGACTGACGATCTTGCTTACTTCTCCTCTGCACTGCAGGGCTCCTGCTGTCCATCGGCCATTCCCAGACCTGGCAACGATGGTGGAACGGGACAGCATCCGACGGTACCGCTTCACCAGGCAGCTGATTGAGGATTTGGCAGTGCAGTTGTCCCCACATTTGCAGCCTGGCCGGCCGTATCCTACAGCGCTGACCCCCAAGGTGAAGGTGATGGCAGCCCTACACTTCTTTGCCACCGGTACCTTCCAACATACTGTGGCGTCTGCTGGTGGGATGTCACAGACCATGTTCAGCCGTGTGCTCCGCGATGTTTTGGCGGCAATGTTGCTCTTCCTGAACCGGTACATCTATTTCCCTAGACTGCGACGACTCACTGACGTGAAGAGTGACTTTTATGCCCTGGGGAGGATGCCGCATGTAATTGGCTCCATTGATGGGACACATGTGGCTTTGGTACCACCACAGGCCCAGGAGCAGGCCTACAGGAACCGCAAGCACTACCACTCGGTCAATGCACTGGTGGTGTGTCTTGCAGACATGACCATCACACACGTGTGTGCCCGTTTCCCTGGTTCAGCACACGATGCCTTTGTGATGAGGAGTAGTCGCATCCCCAGGTTGATGGCACAGATGCAGAACCAGCGTGCCTGGCTTGTCGGTGTGTACTGACTTTGTGCCATTGTGTGTGATCTGATCTGTAGTATTCCGCCCACTTTTCCAAGTCAGCTGATGTGCACTTGTCTGTCCGTAGGTGACTCGGGATACCCCAACATGCCGTGGTTGCTGACACCCCTCAGGAACCCTGTGACACCTGCCCAGATGCGATACAATGAGGCACATGGTCGGACCAGGAGAGTGATTGAGCGGACCTTTGGTCTCCTGAAGAGCCGCTTCCGCTGGCTGGACAAGACCGGAGGGTCCCTCCCATATGCCCCTGCGAAAGTGTGCAAGATTATCATCGTCTGCTGCATGCTCCACAACCTGGCAGTGCGGAAGGAGTTGCCTCTCATCCAGGATGACGATGACCAACATCCGCCACCTGTGGAGGATCCTGGCCTGGACCACGATGCCAGTGACGATGATGATGATGATGGTGATGGTGATGTCCGCACACAGCTCATCACCAACTTCTTTAGCTGAATGTGAGTATCCTGAGGTGTCTTGTGAATGATGTGAGTTGGCATGATGTGTGGGTGGTGCTCTGGTGCTGTTGGAGTGTGTCCATGGGCTACTTGACAGGATGTGTGTTGCGATGTGTGGTGACAGGTGGGCTGTACTCCCCAACAGTGTTGACATGCTAACTTGGTTCTGGGTGGGTATCTTGTAACATGTATTGTGCATGAGTTTTGCTGTTCTGTCCTGTACTGCATTGCTTTTGACTGTGTGTCATTTCTGTCCTTCACAGGGTACTTTCAGATTCGTTTGGTCAACTGTGTCCACCGACGACGTGATTGCACATCCAGGCTGGTAGCTGTTGTGTCCCTACAGGTGATGTGCGCCACACCCATGGACTTCCTTCTGTCTACAGTTGTTGACTGTGTGCCCGCTACCAGGTGGGGTTACCTTGCATCTGTAGTGGTTACGGCATGTTGCTACTGTGTAATAAACCTGTGCTTCACTTAGTGATGTGCGTTGTCTGTGGTCACACATTTGACTGCCATTTGCTTACTGCACCTGTGGGCTACTTGACTACAACTGGGAATGGGTGTGGTGTCTGTGCATTGCACCGTCTTCCCTGGCAACATCAGTGTAGGCAATGAGTCAGATGGCCTAGGTGTGTATGTGTTGTGTAGCCCTGGTGGTGTGTCTCCCTCATATGTGTCACGTTGCCTGTACTCACATGCCTGTGTTGTCCTTGCTGTTGCAGTTCGCATACACTGTGTAATTTTGCAGTTCATCATCCCCATAACAGCACCCACGTTGGAATCACGACAGAGGCAAGTATGGTGTATTAGTGTGTTTATTGTGATAATAGTGCATAGGATGGATTGTGCTGTACATGAATCTTGCAATCCCAAGTTCCTAGATGAATAGAAAGTCCAGGTAGACAGGATCCCCAGTATCGGGGCCACAGTTGTCTGACACATTGTTCCAACTTGTACTCCCCATGCTATGTGTGGGAGTAGTGTTGCCATCAACAGGGTGAACAGTCTGTGCACAAAGGCGAAAATCCAGAACAGGTTCAGGCTTCCTGGGAGTTGCGCTTGGCCATCAGCCTCTCACTTTCCCCTCCTCGGACGACCCCTCTTCTTGGGGGGGGGGCCCTCAAGTGCAGGCTGCTGCGGTGCAGGGGACTCTCCGCCAGATTCCTCCTCCCTCCCTGTGGCAGTTGCAGTTTGTTCGGTACCAGATGTTGTTGGCACACAGGGAGGTGTGGACTGGTTGCTGTTCATCTGGCGGAGGCATTGTAAAATGTCCCTGTGCACCGCCGTCATCTCATGTAGTACATCCCACTTGGACTCCACGCGGGTCATGTGGGAGTCCACACGTGACATGTGGGAGTCCACACGTGACATGTGTGACTCCACTTGGGACATGTGGGAGTCCAAGCGGGCATGATGGGCAGCCTGCTGCTGTTTGATGTCTCTGAGGAGCCCCACTACCTGGCTGAGCTCTCCGGTGCTGGACTGGTACGCATCAGCTATGCGTACCAGTTGTGGGTCTTCATGCACACCAGCAACGTCTGCAAGCAGCGACCTCTGTCTCCCACCCCTCCCACCACCCCTGCTGACATGTGCAGTGTGTGCAGTTGCACGCACAGATAACCCTGGTCCACCTTGGGGGTTGGTGGTGGTGGTGGTGTCCATGGCCCCAGGTTGGTCCAGGGTCACTGCGCTGGTGTTGTTCCTTATTCTGTCCATGTCGGCAGGGATGGTATTCGTGGTGACAGTCGTTGGAGGGTGGGTGCAGGGGGTGCAGCTGGTGGACCTGCTGGTGCTGCAGCTGGTGGTCCTGCTGGTGCAGCATGTTGACTTGCACCGGATGTGCCAGGTTGTTCTTCATCGTCCGAGGAGGACAGAGGCTGTACGACGCCAGTGAGCTCGGCATCCTCTTGAGCCTGGGACTGGGACTCCTCAGCGTCTGCTGCTGTGTCCCTATCATCACCTGTTTTTGGGAGACACAAACAATGTATGTCATGTTTCTGCAGGCATCAGTGGTTGACACACCTGACAGTTGTGACTGTGCCTCGGGGTGCGGGCCTGTACATTGTATTGTCCTAAGTCGTCACAGTCAGGGGTTGATATTGGTGTGGCACATTGTCCTGCATTATTTGGGCATTTCTATGTATTCTCTGGGGTGTGAACATGGTCTGCATTGATTGTGTTTGGTTGTCAGCCAGACCTCCTTCCCACCCACCCACCCACCCAGTCAGTTATCCCACCATGGACTGTGCTTGCATTGCAGGGAGTGTAAGTTGTCTCTCAGGATGTCAGTCAGTGGTGTCCTGCTGTTTGTTGGTGCACAGTTGGCAGCAGGGCCTTGTGCTCCCCACAGCAGTAGCCAGTGTCAGCCATCTTGTGAGTCCTTCTCCACTCCCTGTGATGTGAGCATGGTTCAGGGTGGTGTTGATGGGACAGTTGTGGGGGTGAGCTATGTCTGTGACTACGACTCCCATCATGCTATTGCCTCCACCCCCTTCCCAGCATGCCCATGCTTCCTTCCTTTTGACTCTGCTTCCCTGTGGGGTGGGCTGGCTGTGCTGACAGGATGGCTGGGAGTGTTGTCCTGGCAGTTGTTTGGCTAAGAGTCCCAAGAGTGTCCCTGTGCTTCACACAACATAACCCAGGGTGGTGGTGCTTTGTGGGATCTTGTGTTAGGATGGAGGGCATTGCATTCTACCAGGTGGGTACTGTGGAGTTTGTGTTGGGGGGGGGTGAGGGGAGGTGCTGGTGACTATAGTCAGTGCTGCAAGTCCCCCTTCCCACCCAGCCAGCCAGATATCCCACCATGGAACGTGCTTGCATTGCAGGGAGTGTAAGTTGTCTCTCAGGATGTCAGTCAGTGGTGTCCTGCTGTTTGTTGGTGCACAGTTGGCAGCAGGGCCTTGTGCTCCCCACAGCAGTAGCCAGTGTCAGCCATCTTGTGAGTCCTTCTCCACTCCCTGTGATGTGAGCATGGTTCAGGGTGGTGTTGATGGGACAGTTGTGGGGGTGAGCTATGTCTGTGACTACGACTCCCATCATGCTATTGCCTCCACCCCCTTCCCAGCATGCCCATGCTTCCTTCCTTTTGACTCTGCTTCCCTGTGGGGTGGGCTGGCTGTGCTGACAGGATGGCTGGGAGTGTTGTCCTGGCAGTTGTTTGGCTAAGAGTCCCAAGAGTGTCCCTGTGCTTCACACAACATAACCCAGGGTGGTGGTGCTTTGTGGGATCTTGTGTTAGGATGGAGGGCATTGCATTCTACCAGGTGGGTACTGTGGAGTTTGTGTTGGGGGGGTGAGGGGAGGTGCTGGTGACTATAGTCAGTGCTGCAAGTCCCCCTTCCCACCCAGCCAGCCAGATATCCCACCATGGAACGTGCTTGCATTGCAGGGAGTGGAAGTTGTCTCTCAGGATGTCAGTCAGTGGTGTCCTGCTGTTTGTTGGTGCACAGTTGCCAGCAGGGCCTTGTGCTCCCCACAGCAGTAGCCAGTGTCAGCCATCTTGTGAGTCCTTCTCCACTCCCTGTGATGTGAGCATGGTTCAGGGTGGTGTTGATGGGACAGTTGTGGGGGTGAGCTATGTCTGTGACTACGACTCCCATCATGCTATTGCCTCCACCCCCTTCCCAGCATGCCCATGCTTCCTTCCTTTTGACTCTGCTTCCCTGTGGGGTGGGCTGGCTGTGCTGACAGGATGGCTGGGAGTGTTGTCCTGGCAGTTGTTTGGCTAAGAGTCCCAAGAGTGTCCCTGTGCTTCACACAACATAACCCAGGGTGGTGGTGCTTTGTGGGATCTTGTGTTAGGATGGAGGGCATTGCATTCTACCAGGTGGGTACTGTGGAGTTTGTGTTGGGGGGGGGGTGAGGGGAGGTGCTGGTGACTATAGTCAGTGCTGCAAGTCCCCCTTCCCACCCAGCCAGCCAGATATCCCACCATGGAACGTGCTTGCATTGCAGGGAGTGGAAGTTGTCTCTCAGGATGTCAGTCAGTGGTGTCCTGCTGTTTGTTGGTGCACAGTTGCCAGCAGGGCCTTGTGCTCCCCACAGCAGTAGCCAGTGTCAGCCATCTTGTGAGTCCTTCTCCACTCCCTGTGATGTGAGCATGGTTCAGGGTGGTGTTGATGGGACAGTTGTGGGGGTGAGCTATGTCTGTGACTACGACTCCCATCATGCTATTGCCTCCACCCCCTTCCCAGCATGCCCATGCTTCCTTCCTTTGACTCTGCTTCCCTGTGGGGTGGGCTGGCTGTGCTGACAGGATGGCTGGGAGTGTTGTCCTGGCAGTTGTTTGGCTAAGAGTCCCAAGAGTGTCCCTGTGCTTCACACAACATAACCCAGGGTGGTGGTGCTTTGTGGGATCTTGTGTTAGGATGGAGGGCATTGCATTCTACCAGGTGGGTACTGTGGAGTTTGTGTTGGGGGGGGTGAGGGGAGGTGCTGGTGACTATAGTCAGTGCTGCAAGTCCCCCTTCCCACCCAGCCAGCCAGATATCCCACCATGGAACGTGCTTGCATTGCAGGGAGTGGAAGTTGTCTCTCAGGATGTCAGTCAGTGGTGTCCTGCTGTTTGTTGGTGCACAGTTGGCAGCAGGGCCTTGTGCTCCCCACAGCAGTAGCCAGTGTCAGCCATCTTGTGAGTCCTTCTCCACTCCCTGTGATGTGAGCATGGTTCAGGGTGGTGTTGATGGGACAGTTGTGGGGGTGAGCTATGTCTGTGACTACGACTCCCATCATGCTATTGCCTCCACCCCCTTCCCAGCATGCCCATGCTTCCTTCCTTTTGACTCTGCTTCCCTGTGGGGTGGGCTGGCTGTGCTGACAGGATGGCTGGGAGTGTTGTCCTGGCAGTTGTTTGGCTAAGAGTCCCAAGAGTGTCCCTGTGCTTCACACAACATAACCCAGGGTGGTGGTGCTTTGTGGGATCTTGTGTTAGGATGGAGGGCATTGCATTCTACCAGGTGGGTACTGTGGAGTTTGTGTTGGGGGGGGGGTGAGGGGAGGTGCTGGTGACTATAGTCAGTGCTGCAAGTCCCCCTTCCCACCCAGCCAGCCAGATATCCCACCATGGAACGTGCTTGCATTGCAGGGAGTGGAAGTTGTCTCTCAGGATGTCAGTCAGTGGTGTCCTGCTGTTTGTTGGTGCACAGTTGCCAGCAGGGCCTTGTGCTCCCCACAGCAGTAGCCAGTGTCAGCCATCTTGTGAGTCCTTCTCCACTCCCTGTGATGTGAGCATGGTTCAGGGTGGTGTTGATGGGACAGTTGTGGGGGTGAGCTATGTCTGTGACTACGACTCCCATCATGCTATTGCCTCCACCCCCTTCCCAGCATGCCCATGCTTCCTTCCTTTTGACTCTGCTTCCCTGTGGGGTGGGCTGGCTGTGCTGACAGGATGGCTGGGAGTGTTGTCCTGGCAGTTGTTTGGCTAAGAGTCCCAAGAGTGTCCCTGTGCTTCACACAACATAACCCAGAGTGGTGGTGCTTTGTGGGATCTTGTGTTAGGATGGAGGGCATTGCATTCTACCAGGTGGGTACTGTGGAGTTTGTGTAGGGGGGGTGAGGGGAGGTGCTGGTGACTATAGTCAGTGCTGCAAGTCCCCCTTCCCACCCAGCCAGCCAGATATCCCACCATGGAACGTGCTTGCATTGCAGGGAGTGGAAGTTGTCTCTCAGGATGTCAGTCAGTGGTGTCCTGCTGTTTGTTGGTGCACAGTTGCCAGCAGGGCCTTGTGCTCCCCACAGCAGTAGCCAGTGTCAGCCATCTTGTGAGTCCTTCTCCACTCCCTGTGATGTGAGCATGGTTCAGGGTGGTGTTGATGGGACAGTTGTGGGGGTGAGCTATGTCTGTGACTACGACTCCCATCATGCTATTGCCTCCACCCCCTTCCCAGCATGCCCATGCTTCCTTCCTTTTGACTCTGCTTCCCTGTGGGGTGGGCTGGCTGTGCTGACAGGATGGCTGGGAGTGTTGTCCTGGCAGTTGTTTGGCTAAGAGTCCCAAGAGTGTCCCTGTGCTTCACACAACATAACCCAGGGTGGTGGTGCTTTGTGGGATCTTGTGTTAGGATGGAGGGCATTGCATTCTACCAGGTGGGTACTGTGGAGTTTGTGTTGGGGGGGGTGAGGGGAGGTGCTGGTGACTATAGTCAGTGCTGCAAGTCCCCTTCCCACCCAGCCAGCCAGCCAGATATCCCACCATGGAACGTGCTTGCATTGCAGGGAGTGTAAGTTGTCTCTCAGGATGTCAGTCAGTGGTGTCCTGCTGTTTGTTGGTGCACAGTTGCCAGCAGGGCCTTGTGCTCCTCACAGCAGTAGCCAGTGTCAGCCATCTTGTGAGTCCTTCTCCACTCCCTGTGATGTGCGCATGGTTCATGGTGGTGTTGATGGGACAGTTGTGGGGGGGCAATATGTGTGACTGCGACTCCCATGATGCTATTGGCTACACTGACTTGGCCAGCATACACAGAATTCCTTCCTTTGAGTGGTCTTCACTGTGTGTTGGTGTTGTTGTGGTGGCTACATGTGTGGATGTGTGTGTTAGTTCTATTTGTGCCACTGCCTAGCTGTAGTTGTGGTTGTGTTTGTACATGTGTTGGCACAGTTGGATGTGACTTTTTTGATGGCATGTGTTGTGTTTATCTGACTGACATACACATTTTGGGATGATTCTGTTCTAGTTGCTGTGTAATTGCTATGAGTGCATGGTTTGACTCTCCCTTGACAGTGATGTGTGTGTTTTGTGGCAGTTTATTGTGTACATTTGTTGTGTACTCACCAGGCTCTGGGATGTTCTCTAGTCCATATACGCTCACTGGCGGAAGGATGGCCCGCACCTTCTCCTCCCAGGGCCTGAGGTATATTGGCTTGGCAGGAGGGCCACTGCCGGTGTGTTGGCTGTTGATGTAGTCTATCTTCAGCAGGTCCCGTACCCTCCTGCGCACGTCATACCACCTGTTCTGGATGTCCGTCTTTGTGCGCCGACATGGTGATTGGGCGTTCACCCTGTTGATGATCCTCTCCCACATCTTGGTTTTCTGCGACATGGGGGTCTGTTGGACCAGAGTGCCAAACAGCTGTGGCTCCACCCTGAGGATCTCGTCTACCATGACTTCCAATTCACTATCTAGGAACTTGGGATTCTTCTTGGGGGGCATGGTGATGGGTGGTGATGGTGGGTGATGTGTGTGTTGGTGTGCAGGTGAGGGTGTGTGGGTGTGTGTTGTGCTGGGTGTATGTGAGGTAGGTATTTGTTGGTGTGCTGCTGGTGTGTGGCTTGTGTGAGGGATGAGCTGTGGGTGTGTGGTTGCTTTCTCTTGGGTGCTGGCAGTGGAATGGCATTTGCAAAGGCTCCTGGTAGTGATTTGTGTCCTTTATATAGGTGGAGTTGTGGGTGTGTCTTTGTTCTCTGTCCCCACCCCCCCCAGTATTTATTGGCTTGGTAATTGCTTGTTTGGCCTTTTTTTGGTTGATTTTTCCTTTGTGCTGTTTGTGTATGTTGGAAACGTTCTTGTGACCGAGTCGGACCCTGCATTGGTCTCGTACGGTGTTTTCCGTTTCGTTCACGCTGTGTTTGTGCAGTTTTGTATGCTGCGTACGCGTCGGTCGCGGTGTATTGTGTTGCTTCGGCTCGGTTTTGTATGCGTGTCGGTCGTACGGCTTGTCCTCCGTCCGACTCGGTCGTGTTTTTCGCGCCTTGCATCGTACTTTGCGGGTTGGAGTTGGCGGGTACGATTCGGTCGGATTTGTTCCGGGTGCGTGTCGGTCGGTTGGATTCGCGTGTTTTTCCGGCCGGATTGCAATTTTCCGAGCGGCTCGGTCGGTCGGCTTGGTTTCCTGACGTGTCGGTCGGATTTATCGCGGCTTGCATCGTACTTGGCGTGTCGGGCGCCACTGGTACGTGTCGGTCGGTATTTTTTCCGGATCCGAGTCGGTCGGTGCTTTTTCCGGCCCGAATCGGAATCGACCCCTCAGTCTCCATGCAAACTGCTGCTAGGCATGCACGGCCCCAGTGTAGACAGGCATTTTTTGTTTCTATTTTTATCTTTACAATGGAATTTTTCATTGTAGACTGATTACCTGCTCAATTATGCACATGTTTACGCACCTGTCATCCTGGTGGCTCTCTATGAGTGTTTAAGGCTAGCATGGCTCTGTCCTTTTAATTCAAATATGTGGAGTTAAGTTTACGTGTATATTCTATCATAGCTTAGACTAAGGAGATAACATTGCCCCAAACTCTAATGAGTTTTGAAAACATTTGATCAAATCAGTGGCCAAATTGCCATGAAAACCTGTGTATGTGACCATTGATTAGGAGAGGACCTCACTCCAGAGATCATCACCAGAGGTCATGCTGATTTGCTGACTCCTCGCACAGTTCCAATTAGGGTCAGATTCTAATCTCAATTGCAGAGTTACATTGGAAGAACCAGCTGCAGGAGCAGGGAGCATCCATGCTGAGACTCCTGTGCTTCACTGAAGAACATGCCTGTCCTTCTGTGACAGACCTCCACTAGAAAACAGCCAGCCAGTTATGCTGTGATATCCATGCCAAATACTCAACGGGCCTTCTAAGTTAGTGTAGGGTTTAGAAATACCATTAGGGTCTAGGATGCTATCTAATTTGCCAATATGCTTGAAATGTTTATAATGCTCTCATTAATAGTTACCATTTCAACTGCAATCTTATCATTCTGTGTTGTTACTGTTCATTTCATTTGCACAAGATCAAGACTTTTAGAATAAACCTTCAAAGTTACAAGTCTTGATTTCTTAGTGCAATGTTTGAACATGTTGTATAAAAGACAAATTAATTGCTTTGATAATCACTGGGTCCCCAAATTCGTTTAAGGGGACTGCTGATAAGTAACCTGAAAATACGGCCTGTGCAAAGAATAGCTTAGTGGGCTCGTGTTAGGATTGTGGTCTATTTGGGCATCTCTAACTCAGCATGTGCACTGAACAGAGTCCCTGCAACTTGGGTTTGAGATCTCCCCATTGCAGTTTTGGATGCAATCTCCAGAATTCATATCAATTGGTGCTCATCGCTGGCAAAAATATTTATCTGGACTTTTCTAGTAGTTTGCAAAAACACACTCAAAAGCCAACTATATCAAATACACAGAGATGGCTGTTATAATATTGATTACCCCTTTCAGTTAAATAGAAATCCCCTATTGACCGTCAATTTTGTGAATCTTGATAATTAAGCATTTTTTTCCATTGTGTGGTTTCTGTATTGTGGATCCAATGTTTAAATACAATTTGTTCATTTAAAATGGCAGCTACTGTTGAAATAGGAGTAAATTACTGGCAGACAGTTACCCAACATCTGAAATCAAGGCATCCAGGCAGGATAATGAAGGAGAAGTCATATTTGTAGTATATGCGAATGCTGCATATGCCATTGAGATTTCTACTCATGGTTGGAAATTGACCCTATAGATGATGGAAAAGGACACTTTCATACGGTAAACAGTCTAAATATCGAGTTTTAAATATCGAGTGGACAAAATATCGAGTTTAAAATATCGAGTGGACAGAATATCGCTGTCAAAAATATAGTGGTACAGAATATCGATATGCAGGTAAGAAATATCGTTTGTCATAATATCTAAGTAAGTAATATTGTCAGTCATAATATCGTTGTTAAAAATATCGATTTTTTTTTTAGTGTTTTAAATGTTAGTATATGTGTTAAAAGTATATATTATTTTTATAATGTATGTTAGAATTTTTTTTAAGTAATGAGTTTTATATTACATTTTTTTGCGTATTCTAGTTCTGTAGCGGGTTGTGGGTTTATAGGGGAATAGGGTGGGAAGTAATTTAATTACAATATATTAATTAGGAATTTTTTTTTAATTAATTAATCATATGTTAATTAATTTTTGCGTAATTTTATTCCGTAGCGGGTTATGGGTTTATAGGGGAATATGGTGGGAAGTAATTCAATTTAAATTAATTAATAAAAAAAAAATTAATATTTTGGTATATAATAATTTATATTGTTAATTGTGTTAATTAATTAATTATTAATTAATTATAAAGTTATTAATAATAATTAATAATGTGTTGGTAAATATGTTAATTGTGTTTAAAAAAGTTATTAATTTGATATTAATTATTAATAATTAATTTGTTAATATGTTAATTGTGTACTTTTTTTAGGAGTGGGTTTAGTGTTGATAGGGTAGTAGGGTGGGAAGTAATTTAATTTTTATTAAAATGTTTAATATTTTTATATAATATTTTTTTAAAGTTATTTAATATTGTTAATTGTGTGAATTAATGTATATGTGATGGTTATTAATTTTATTGTTAATTGTTATTAGTTAATTAATTAATTGATAACTATTTATGTTAATTCATTAATATTTTTACAATATTGGTGGTGACGTTCATAGGGGAATATGGTGGGAGGTAAAAAAACAATTTTTAAATTAATTAATTGTTAAATAATGTTAATTATATTGCAGGAGTGGGAATACTAAATTAATCCCCTATGCTATCCAACACTTTCCCTACTGTTATACTCGGTGGAGTGGGAATAGTAAATTATTCCCACCCGCTATCCAACACTTTCCCTACTGTTGCACTCGCTGGAGTGGGAATAGTAATTTTTACCCACCCGCCATCCAACACTTTCCCTACTGTTGCACTCATTGGAGTGGGAATAGTAATTTTTACCCTCCCACTATCCAACACTTTCCCTACTGTTGCACTCACTGGAGTGGGAATAGTAATTTTTACCCTCCCGCTATCCAACACTTTCCCTACTGTTACACTTGGTGGAGTGGGAATAGTAAATTATTCCCACACGCTATCCAACACTTTCCCTACTGTTGCACTCTGTGGAGTGGGAATAGTAATTTTTACCCACCCGCTATCCAACACTTTCCCTACTGTTGCACTCGCTGGAGTGGGAATAGTAATTTTTACTCATCCGCTATCTAACACTTTTCCTACTGTTGCACTCCCTGGAGTGGGAATAGCAATTTTTACACTCCCGCCATCCAACGCTGTCCCGACTGTTACACTTGGTGGTGTGGGAATAGTAAATTATTCCCACTCGCTATCCAACACTTTCCCTACTGTTGCACTCTGTGGAGTGGGAATAGTAATTTTTACCCACCCGCTATCCAACACTTTCCCTACTGTTGCACTCGCTGGAGTGGGAATAGTAATTTTTACACACCCGCTATCCAACATTTTTCCTACTGTTACAATCGTTGCAGTGGGAATAGTAATTTTACCCTCCCGCTATCCAACACTTTCCCTACTGTTGCACTCACTGGAGTGGGAATAGTAATTTTTACCTTCCAGCTATCCAAAGCTTTCCCTACTGTTACACTTGTTGGAGTGAGATTAGTAATTTTATCCCCTACGCTATGCAATGTTTTCCCTACTGTTATAATTAATGTAGTGTGAAATATATATTTTTTTTAAATAATAATTTTAATAATGTAATTTATTATATAGAAAATTAGTTTTTATATTTATATTACAGGTTTATTTAGATATATATGTAATTATAATTTAAATTATGTTTTTAACATTTTATAATTAAATTTTATAATTATGTATTAATATTATTAAGTTAATATATATATATATAAAAACATTAATTATGCATGTTTAATATGTTTTTACATTACATTTATTATTTATTAATTTTAACATTTTTTAAATAATTCTAATTATGTTTTCTTTAATTATATTTATAATTTAATTAATTTTATATTATTTTTAAGACATTAAAAAAATCGATATTTTTGTACAACTATATTTTTACCAACGATATTTTGGTTTCGATATTTTGATACTTACCTTTATGGAGATAGGAAGTCGATATTTTGTCCATCGATATTTTGGTGACGATATTCTGGTACCTCGATATTTTGACTGCCGATATTATGTCAGTGGTCCCTTTCATACATATAGAGCTGCAAATATACCTCATCAGTACAGAGCATATCAGTACCTGGAGGTTCCTCTGAGCGTCCAGGAATACAAAAATCGGTTTGGTGTCTCACTACCACACACACGCAGAAATATCAAACTTCTCCCCTGAGTAATCAAGGGCCCACTTATCCTCGGTATATACCTTATTCAAAAATGGAAACTCTGACCCAGAATGATGTAGAAGGTGTACTAAACTATGCAGTTAATGTATACATGTGACTTATACAATATGTATTACAGTTGACAACAAACAAAGCAAGCAGTTCCGCTAGGACCTGCAGAACATGGGCAGGTTTCATGCAGCCAATCAGCCTGCAGACTATAAAACCATCATGGACAAGGTGCCCATGAACACAATGAATTTGCCTTCTAGATTGCTCACACGCCCAGCCAGAAGCGGTCTATCCTCACACAATACCCCAAGACAAGTTTAGACTTCTTACCATGTCTTCCCCTTGGGATGGTGCCACCCGTAGAGGAATGCATCACCTGAGGAAGGATCTTTGCATGTATGCGTGTATTTATCTTATAATTCATGGTACACCTTCATTAGTATTTCTCCCAGATGTATTAAGACAAGTACAAATTAAACACAGAGCAGCACCAGCTCCATATCTAGGGATGAATTTAATGAGAAATGTTGTGACTGTTTCCTGAAACATTCTGAGCAACATTTGAGGTAAAGCTGAAGCTTTGGCCATTCACCATTGACTGCCAGTGGTTCCTATTCATCAACGTGAATGGGAGAAAGCAAAAATAATTTCTGAAACTCATACTTTTGTGTGTCGTGATACCCTGGGTTCATGAGCATTAATTGATTGGTGCGCTTTACAAACTAATTTAACATAACATTAAAATGCATCTCAAAGCCAAAGGAAAGACTTAGGGGTCGATTACGATGGCAGTCG